>VYZP01022754.1:0-11495 GCA_013400635.1 Hypocryptadius cinnamomeus
TGTGTCAGCCCTGGATGCCAGTTTGGCCAAGCTGGGTGACTTCCAGAAGATCTGGTGCTTAAGTGGCACTTGGCAAGGAAAAGCACCAAACCACCACTGGTGCTGCCCCCTACCCCCAGTGCTCCAGTCCAAACCCACCTAGCACCTGCCAGCTTGTGGGTGAAGGGGCACACACCAGCACTGAGCAGCAAAGCCAGGGCTCTGGCATGATTCAGAGGCACCACCTTTGTGGGTATTTATTGCACCATTTTGGGGGATTATTAGCTTGGCTACCTTCCCAGGGAGCTGCCGCAGCAGGATGAGAGCAGGTATCGCGACCACAAAGCCCCGTGCCTGGAGGGGCTGCTTAAACCAGATGCTAATTCCTTATTTAATTGAGGCCTGCTGTAGCTCGGTGCCAGCGGGGTCCCCCCTGCTGCTGGCACCGGAGACCAGGGAAGGAGGGGGCCCTGGCACAGCGTCACCCCCTGCAGCACCCATGGCTGGCTGGGGGCCAGGGTCCTGCGCTCCCCCCGAGCGCCAGGCAGGGAGCGTTACGTCGGCGGCAAGAATAGAAATGGTGGGCAGAGCTGGGCAGATGGCAGAAGGTGGAGAAATGGCGGAGCGTGCTGAATATTAACAGCTCCGGCCCATCCGTCAGCGCCCGGGGAGGGGGACAGGGGAGCAGCAATGCTGGAGCATCCCCGAGGAGGGGACACAGCCATCCTCACCTCTGAGTCCGGCCTGGGCAGCTCCCACTCCACAAGGGTTGGGGATGCAGCTGGGGAACGTCAGAAGATGGGCCGGATCCTGCCAGGACCCAAATCCCGCGATTCCTCACGGCCAGCGTGGCCTGGATGGGAGGATGGCTCCTCCACTGCCCACGTGGTCACACCGTGGGGCTGGGGGCTGCCAGTGAAGGTTCGAGAAGGCTATTCCCACCCTTCCGAGCCCCCAGCCCCCTCCTCTAATGAGAGGTGATGAGATGAACATGAATCAGACTCCACACATCTCAGCAAAAGTGGAAAATTATTCAGCTCCTTAAGATTCAGGATGGGGAGGTCTGACTCAGAGCGGCAGCCAGCGCCGCTTAATTTTTTATAGATTAAAATGTATGCAAATTGGCCCAAACCCCAGAGAAAGTCCCTGGGGGTGAAGAGCAAGAAAGTGAAATAGCAACGGTGGAAGAAGGAGGGCAGAGGTGCCCGTGGCCCTGCCTGGTGTGTGGGACTGCAGCTGGGCACGGAGAGATGAGGCTGAGCCCTGTGCTGGCCATGGGCAAGATTCCTCCTCTGGCTGCAGGGAGTGGAGTCACAGGTGAGCAAAGAGGCCACGGGATGGTGCCTGGTTAGGAGGGAACCCATTGGTGCTGGCAAGGCCAGGAGCCTGGTGGTGCTGCAGGAGGGGCTCCAGGATGGCACACACCAGGATCACCCGCTCCGGCTGGGCTGGACAATCGAGCGGAGCCGTAATCATCTCCAGAGACATATCAAAGGCAGGCACCAGGGCCTCCCCTTGATGTTTTAATCAGTTCAGTGTCGCCAGAGTCTTTCATCAAACTACAGAGGAAGGAAATGTCAATTAGCAGCCACCTGCCTCCAACGCGGGCTGGGGAGCTGCTTGCCAACCAGCCCGGACCAGGACGTGGGCAAGGGGCAGCCACGGCAGCATCCTTGTCAGTGTTTTGTGTCCCTGGAAGTTGTCACAGCCACGGATAGGTCCCAGCAGCAGGCTGGCAGTGGTGACAGGGATGTCCCCACCCAGCGCTGAGATGCTCATTACAGCTGGGAGCTCATGAATATTGAACACGTGGGGAGGTTATTCATCTTTTACGTCCCGCAAACCCCGGCTCATTCTGAAAAACCGCCTGGCCTTAGCATTTTTCTCATCTCCCCCTAATTCATTATCTGCTCCTTTAAACAGATGGCTCCCAAAATCCCATTTATAAAGCGCCATGCTCAGCACTGGCAGGATGTGCCCCAGGGCAGGCCAGGTCCTGCCCTGATCCCAACTGGGACCCCCAGGTCCTCCCAGCCCTGCTCCCCAGTGCAGGATGGAGGCAGCAGCAACCCAGGGACAAGTTTTGGGGCTGAAAACGCTGGGTCAGAGACATGCACACATGGGGCCTGCATGTTTCCAAGCACGGGGTAGCCAGTCCCTGTCACCTGAGCACAGGCACTTGGCTGGAGCAGCCCTGATTTATCCCAGCCCCTCGAAAAATGAATGAGAGCATTTGCTGCTGGCAGGAGCGCAAGGTCCCTTGGCAGTGTGTGAATGATACAGGGCTGGTCCTCAAGCCATGAGGCACAGCTGCTCTCCCCAGCAGGAACGAGTCCTCAGCCCCTGTGTGTCCACCAGCCCTTGGTGGGGAGGGGATTGAGGGGACTGGGCTGAGAGTGGCCAGTCCTGGCACCCCTGTGCTGTGGGAGGATGGAGGCAGCACTGGCATGCCAGGGTGGCCTGCATGCCAGGGACACAGTGCAGACTGCCCCTTGCTTCACAGCCTCCTGCCTCACCTCTATGTGGCCCTTCAAAAACCCCACAACCACCCCATAATCACCCCACAAACTCCACCCCCAGTGCCTGCCCTGTGCCTAAGCCCAGCGTGTCCCAGGACATCCATGGGTGCTGCTGTCCTGGGCTGTGGGGGCTGAGCCCAGCCCTGGCTGAGAACAGTGCACTTAATTAGCAGAGAAGCCCATCACCAAGCCCCATTACCAGACTCCCAACTTCATTAGCACAGGAAGGCTGCACATAATTAAAATAATGAGTTTGCGATTTTATTGCAATTGGTGCTGGAGGAGCCCGGCTGCAGCTGGGCAATGATGGAGCCCCACAGAGCTTCTGCAAGTGGGGCATGATGGGGAGAGGTGGATGTCCCCACAGCCCCCCAGGAGGAACCATCTCCAGCTGGGTCCCCTCCCCGGAGGAGACTTCCCACTCTGTCCTCACTATAGGTGGCAGGGCAAACACCACCTCTCAAGGGGCATGTCCCAGGGCACCCCAGCTTTGCTGGTCCTGTAGCAGCAAAAAAACCCAAAATAAGGCAAACCAAGGGTCAGTGCACAGGATGGTGCCTGTCCCCTCTTCACAACACAGAGCTCTGTGGGATACAAGGAGGTGACATGGGGCACTGGTGGTGGGCACCACACCTGTGCTGGCACATCCCAGCCCTGGGAGGCGACAGCCCTATAGACCCCACACATTCCCCCCGGCCCAATTCCCCCGGCACAGCCACCACCCGGGTAGAAGGTTTTGAACATCTCCAATGAAGTGAGAACTTCATTCCTCCTAATGATGCTGTTGTGTGGTTAATGACAGTGATTAAATTCCCCTGCACAGCGTGCACTCGCTGCCAGAGCCTCCAGGTTGTGCTGAAAAGGACGAGGGGAGAAGGGAAGGCAGTGCTGGCCAGCAGAGCCACGGCACTGTGCAGCTGAGGCCAGATCCTGATCTCTGTTAGTGTCCCAGGGTGGCCTTTTGGGACCGCCTGGTGGTGCTGCCAGCTTCATCACAGCATTCAGTCCCACACTGCTCAGTGCCACATGGCAGACCTGTCTGGCCAAGGGACCTGGTGCCTGCTGGGCACACCAGCCATGGCACCGGGTACTGTGGGGCACACTATCCATCAGAGCCTCTTTTGTCCTGGCCATAGTTGGGCATTTCAAGCTCTGCCACAGCTGTTGGGCTGTGCATACAGATGTTTAACTCTTTATTGCTCAACGAGGACCTGCTGTCACTCCAAAAAGTCCCTGTCTGCTCCTGAGTCACCAGGATGAGACTAGGATGGTCTGTGAACCTCCAGCACCACCTTGCATGGATCTTCAAAAGCCACTGGGAGTTGGGAGGTGTTTAAAAAGGTGTTTCAAAGCCATTGCGAGTTGTGAGCTTGTGGCAGGGCAGCCACTGCAGGCATCAGGACACCCCTGGGCCCCTCTGCCCTTGCCCATCCCTGCCACCAAGCCTCGGCTGATTAGCAGGAGCCTCTCACCCCGGCGTGGCACAGGAAGACAGAGGGATTAGCAGCTGCGAAGCCCGACAACCGACTTTATTAACAGGAAATCAAAAGCCCAGCTGAGAGCCCAGCTGATCCGTCTGCTCCAGCCCCGGCAGGGAGGGGAGCAGGGGTCCGCTCCTGGCTGCACAGCCCCCAGCTGCAAGCTGGTGGCGCAGGGGGACACGACTGCCACCTCCCCAGCATGACAGCGGGTGGGCCGGGTGGCTGCCCCTCCCCGAGCTGTGGTCCGAGCTCCCCCCACGCAGCTCTCCACGCTGCCGCCCCCCAGCACGAGTTCCTCTCTGCCGAATTACATCAGCCGTGACAAATGGAGCCAATTTGGAAGGTGCCGCGGGAGTGTCGTGATGTGGCGCCGGCAGCGCGCAGACCCCGGCCCCGACGCCCCCCCCCCGCAGCCCGGCCGCTCGTCCCGGCACAGCTTTGACAATGACAAACCTATTAACGGTAATTAACTGGCCTCACACCGGTCAATGCTCCGAGTGTGCTCTCGATTCCAAAGGCTCCAGGCTGAGAACCCCACCGGCCTTTCAGGCGGCGGTGGCTGTGATGCTTCGGCTACATCTTCATCCCCGCAGCCCCTCGGGGCTCGGCCAGCGCCAGTGCAACGCTGGGAAGCTCATACAGGCCCCACCTGGCCACCCCCCTCCCCTCCTTACTCCACGGAGCTCCCCGGGGGCCTGCTCACTCCCACGTGGCAGTGAGGGACGTGGTGACACCGCCATCCCACTGCACGGGGACAGACAGACGCACAGCGAGCACCGTGTCCCCCTCGAGCCGCCTGTGATGCAGGGGAGTGAGCCACTCTCGGCTCTCGGCTCTCATCCCCGCTCTCGGCTCTCCCAGCACCACCAGGCCACGGCACAAATACTCTATTAGAAGGCAGCTCCAGCAGAAGGGATAAATATTCCGTCTGAGTGGCAGCTGACACGGCTCCAGTTCAAACAAAACACACAGGGGTGGGCACTGTCACCCCAGGGGCACCAGCCCCGGGCATGGCTCTGCAGCCAGCAGCAGAGAACGCAGGGGAGGGGGAACTCACTCCCCAAACTCCCACCAGCAAGGACAGGGCAGGAGGCTGTGGGGATGGGCTGGGGAAAGGGGCTGCTCGCTGAGCAATGCCCCCACTGGGCACACAGGTATTCCTGTCACGCTCTGCCCTCACATCCTCTCTGTCACCAGGAGGAAGGGGACACCAGCCCAGGGCTGATGGTAGCCCAAGCCCCTGTCCCCAGCCTGGTGACAGCAGCCAGAGCACACAGCTGCAGCGATTCCTGTCACGTCAGAGACTCATCCGGCCCCAGCACTGGGTAAGGAGGGCCAGCAGGAGCGGGTGGCCGAGCTTCCATTCCACACTAATGCTGGCGATGAATATTAATAGCAGGAAGAGGCAGGAACTAACGAGGCCACCTGCCGATTCACACCTCACCTCCAGCAGTGTAACTGGGTCCCCAGTGTGTCCCCGAGAGAGTGGACACAGGGCTGGGCTCATCCTTGCCCACAGCCACTATCCTCTGTCTGGCAGTGCTGGTACCCAGCACAGCCACATCCCCAGCCAGGGTCACGGATAGCACCCAGTGCTCCCAGTAAGGGAGTGGCAGTGGAGTGTCTCTGGGTACTGCATGGTGGCAGTGAGGGAAGGATACAGCCCTCCTGCTCAGCTTTGAAGCCATCCCACATCCCAACACCATTCCATCAGTGCCCCCACATCCCCTCCCTTGGCTGGGCACCTCCACCCATCTCCCACCAGCACCCCTCACCAGCCCAGCAAGGATGCCAGCACCCCAGAATCCAGCGGCACCCTGGCATTCAGCACCCTGGAATCCACCATCCACCGGGAAGTGGGGCTTAAGGTTTCATTCAGATAAAAGAGCCCCTTAATCCGCTGCCTTTGAAGTCGGAGACATGAAAGCGGCTGGGTGCCAAAGCCGGAGAGGAGGCAGCTCCACTTAAAGGGACAAACCCACGCAGAGCTGCCCACACTCGCACCCATCCCCTGCCCCCCGCACCCATCCCCTGCCCGCACCCACCTTCCCACCGAGCGTGGGGCTGCTGCGGGGGACGATGGCAGTGTGGGGACACAGCCCGCGGGCACGGCTGCCTTCCCACCCAGCAGGGAGGGAGGCTGCTGGCCTCGGCAAGGCAGCAGCTGCTAATGAGTGCCACGACCCTGATGGCAGACGAGGCACGAAGTGCTATTAGCACTAATTCATTGTGCTAAAACAGAGAGGGGCTGCGGAGGGGGCTGTGGTGGGTGGGGAGGAAGGCAGACGCGCTCAGCAGGAAAGAGATCACGGCCAATTTCTGCAAGGTGCCTGCGTCCACTGTCACTGCACAGCCCAGCTCCTCTCCAGTGCCTCAGCCTCGCCTCTCAAGCGGCACAGAAAAATCAAGAGAGGAGCCGTGGCGAAGGGGTCACCCAGCAGGAGTGACCCTTTCCCTGCCATCACCGTGGCCTCAAGCCTCCCCAGCCGCAGCAAGGCTGCCCCTGCACATCTCCGTGGCTGCAGAGGCAGGACGAGGCCGGGGGGAGGAGGCTGGGTCCTTGCCGCAGCGCTGGCCCCGCTGCCGTGGCACCGGGCTGGCGTCAGCCGGTTGTTAACACGGCTGCTCCCCGGCTCCAGCACCCCTGCGGGGCCCCGGCATGCTGAGCCTGTCAGCAGCTCCCAGCACAGCAGAGAGAGGAGGAGAAGCCAAGCAGTGAGGGCTGGGCTGGCACCGGGCCGGTCCCTGTCCCCAGGGCTGGCAGCAGGTCCCCGTGACCCGCTGCAGGGCTGCCCAGCTGTGCCCAGCCAGGCTGTGGCCACAGCCACAGCACCTCCTCATCCATAGCCCTGGGCCTCTCCCTGCCCAGTGATCAACCCATCCCCAGCAAAAGCCCCCATCCCCTGGGCAGCCCCAGAGCCCCGCAGGGAAAAGCCGTGCTCTTACCTCTCAATGATGTCAGCGATGGTGCAGGCGAACATGAGGAGCCCTTCTGGCATCTGCAGGGCCACTGGGAAGAGAAACAGCCACGGGGTTAGGAGGGGCTGGAAGGGACATCTTGAAGTGGGGACCAGCTCAAGGTGCAGCCACAAACCACCATCCCCAAACCATCCAGGTGTTGGCCAAAAATCCGGGTGGCTCTGGCAGCTGGGGTGCAGATTGTCCTGCCTTGGGCCGTATCCACTCTCCCTATGCACACACCTCATGCCTCTCTGAACCTGCTGACACTGCTGGTCTCTCCCACTTCCCACAGTAATGACTTCCAGATTTTAATTATGTGCTGCACAGCAAAAGGTACTTTCTTCTGTTTACTTTAAACCTGCTCCTAATAATGTAAACGTGTGCCCCTGGTTCTCCTGGTACAAGAAAGAGTGAATAATCATCCCCTGTTCAGCCTCTCCACATCATTCACAATTCTACATCCCTATCATATCCCCTTTCGTTCACCTCTTTTCCAGCTAAAGGATCTAAACCTATTTAATCTCTCCTTATACAGAAGCTGCTCCAAACCTTTGATCATCCTCACTGCCCTTCTCCACACCTCCCTCACAGCTTCTCTCTCCATTTCAGGAGGGTGGCCAGCAACAGCCGCAGCATTGTGCCTTGCAGGAATTTACTCAACAACAAATTATGTTTCCTCATCTGCTCCCTCCTCACAGAACAATCAGAACAATCTCTCTTCCTCCAAAGGCCAGCAAACTGCCCAGTGCCTGGGGTCCAGCCAGGAGCCCCCCACGGGGTGGTGGGGAGGAGCAGGGCCCATGATGGAAGAGGTAAATGGAGGAGGCCCCACTAATCCTTTTGTTATTTCACCTCCCAATCCCTCTAAGGTATCCCAGCTTCCACGCTATCTATCCAAACACCCTCTCCAGATTCCCCTCCAACAAAATCCCCATGCTTCCAAGCCCAACCCACTGGCCAGTGTGGAGCTGTGTAAAGGCCTGGCTCATATTAGGCTCATCCCACCCTGTTCCAAGCTGCAGGGCCCAAGGAAAGCTGCACATGCTCTGCCAGCCCTTGCCTGACCTGGCAGGGATCCCCCACTGGGCCCATTTGAGACCATTTTGGCCCATTTGGGGCTGCCCTCCACCCCAGATCTGCAAACAGCGGGTTGGCAGGAGGCAGCTGGGTCGCTCTCCACCGTCACAGCACAATGGGGAAAGGGGGTGCTCCCCAGCCCCCCCAAACCCCCCAGCAGGCAGGGCACAGGCAGGGCTGGCTGCAGCCCTGTGGGAGGCTGCGTTCCCCCAGCAACGAGCCCCTGGCTGGTCTCTGCACACGCGGATTTTTAAATCCCAGCACGGCTGGCTGGCTGATGGGCTCCGCTCCCAGCTCGGAAGCCTAAATCCCAGCCGCATATTTACATTTAATTAGGAGGTGCCAAGCAGCAAAACACAGCAAGGAAAGCCAGAGCAGCACGGCTGGGCGGCCTCGCCGTGTCCTGATGGGACACGCCCAGCCCTGACTCCCACCCCACGGCCGGGATGGGCCGGGCAGCCCCACACCCTCCGGCATGGCAGCCGGCAGCAGCTCAGCTTCCAGCACATCCCCGTGACGCCTGCCAGCCCTGCCAGCCCTGTGGCAGCAGGCAGACATTCCCAGGTGGATACAAAGCATCTCAAACCTGGCTCTGCCACACGGCCCCACGAGCAGCCCCCGTCTGCAGGGGGTGACACCCGGGGATGGAGGGGGAGGCTCCGAGCCCTGCTCCCCATAGCTGATCACACACTGCTCAGTGGGATGCAGGGAAAGCCCTGGCACCACTCCTGAAGCCTCCACAATCACTCCCTGCTCCTCTGGGGGTACACAACCCTCTGAGGAAGGTTCAGAGCAGAGAGCAGCACGGCCCAGCTCCCCGCCACCCCCACCCGGTGCCCGGTGTTGTGGGGCTCCCCCTTGCCAGCCCTAGCAGTGTGTCAGGAAAGTGCAGGGAGAGAGGAGAGAGGCAAGAGGAGCACAGCAGGGACCTGGCCAGCATCCCAGACATATCTCCAGGCTGACAGGTCCACGCAGCTCAACCTGTCCTGTCCAATGTGATTATAATCCAGAGATACAGATCTATTAACCCCCCTGGAGAGGAGCAGAGCTCGCCAACACAGAGCCTAAACACACCGGGGGCACGGCAGCAGCTCAGCCCCAGCCTCCCCTGCCCCACGGGGGGTGCTCAGCAGCACAAACCAGCCCCAAAACCGCTCATCCCCCGGGGCAGCGCTCACCCTTCCTGGCCCGAGCCTGCCGGATGCGCCAGACGGTCTTGGGGATCTCGAAGTTGTAGTTGGGGGGCAGGGCCTCCGCGGCCTCCCGCAGCTCCGCGTTCCCGAGGATCTCCTCGGGGATCTGCTGGGCCACCTGCCGGGCTCGGGCTGCGGGACAAACCGGGGAGCCAAAGGAGCCGTCAGAGGGCAGCGCAGCCCGCACGCCACGGGCCACCCGCAGCCGCGCTGTCCTCACGCCAGCCCTCGGGTCGCTGTGCTCACACCCCCAGGGACAAGCGGGGAAAAGGGCTGGGGTCCTGCCCTGCACGCTGGGGTAGATCGCTAGCGCTTTTTGGGGAACAAGGCGGCTTTTTTTAGCCCAGAAAGCACCGCAGTAACTACGTGAAACCCTAGGAGTGCAGCTGGCTGTCCCCACAGCGAGGGGACAGCACGCACAGCCCCTCGGGACTCATCGGCCAGCACCCCGCTGACACCCTAATGCACCCCCGTTTCCCCAACAAGGGGATCCCGTTATCCCACCGGGAAAGAGCCACCCAGCGCCGGGTGATCCATCCCCGGGAGCCTCATCCCGAAGCCGCCCCCCGACAGCAGCCGCCCCCCTACATCTCGGCGATGCCAGAGTGCAGCGGGGGAGTGACAGCAGGGGGATTATTCACTATTTCCAGCCCAACACCGGCACTCACGAGCCACCAAACCCTCCCCGCACGGCCCACGGGACAACCGACAAAGGGCCAGCTGGGCCGGGCCGGCGGCGGGGGTGGCCGGGACGGTGGAGGAGCCACCTCCCGTCAGCGGCCGGGCCTCCCCCGTCGAGGCAAGCAAAACAGCGCCCGGTAGCGGCACCGGGAGCCCCGCGCTGAGCCGGTCCCAGCCCACCTTTGGCGGGCACCGGGGCCGCGCTCCCGGCCCGCACGGGGGCCGCCATGGCTGTGGCGCACGTGGAGGCGGGAAGGCA
Source organism: Hypocryptadius cinnamomeus (assembly GCA_013400635.1). NCBI lineage: Eukaryota > Metazoa > Chordata > Aves > Passeriformes > Zosteropidae > Hypocryptadius > Hypocryptadius cinnamomeus. The sequence continues at coordinate 10,151 of VYZP01022754.1, forward strand.
GCACTAAGCGATCCCCGCGCAAGGCCGGAGCAGTCGCCGGCCGAGAGATCGAGCTCGGGAGCGCACCGGCGGGCCCCGACGGGACGGGCCGTGCGGCGGGGACCGAGCGCTCTCGCCACGGTCCCGGCGGGACACTGGGAGTGCAGTGCGATGTGACAAGCGCTGCGATGGCGGGGCTGTCCGCCCTTCACGTCGGGGTCGTGGTCCCGCCGCATCCCTCGCGGTGCTGACAGTTTCAGGGTTAACGGTCCTAACGTTAACACAGGGACGGGCCGGGGGCACCGGGGACGTTGTCACGGTGACGGGTCCGTGTGTGTCCCCCCGATGCCACTGCGAAGCACGGGGCAAGAGGGACCCGAGGGTAATGGGGACCCCCTGGAGACAACGGGGATCCCGACGGTGCAGTAAGGACAGCAGTGCTCCCGATGGAGTAACGGGACCCTCTTGGGACCGTGGGGACAGCAGCGTTCCCCTTGGAATAACGGCAGCCGCGGTGGGACAGAGGGAAGGAGGCAGGAGGGACCCTCGAGAGGCAGGAGGGACAGTCCGGGGTCAGCGGGGACCTCCAGGGGACGATAGAAGACCGAGGAGGCAGCGGGGATCCCCCGAGGAAAGCGGCGATCCCGGCGGGGCGGTGGGGACAGCTGCGTTCCCGGGGGGATAACGGGACGCCCCGTGGTGCACGGGGGCGGAGGCAGGAGGGACTGTCTGGGGACAGCGGGGACAGCTCGGGGACACCGGGGTGTCGGGACCGCGGCGGAGAGTGCGGGGACAGCGGGAATCGGGAGACAAAGGGGACAGCAGAGCCCCCGGTGGGGTATCCGTGACCCCGGTGGGACGGGCAGGGAGCGGGTGGGGCGGAGGGGACGAGAAGGGGCGGAAGGCACCGTAGGCAGCGGCTGGGACCGTGCCGGGGCGGCGAGGACAGCGCGGACAGCAGAGACCCGGATCGGACGGCGACATCCCGGCAGGACACGGCGACACGGCGAGCAGAGGGGACCATAACGGGCGGAGGGGACGGTCCCCGGGGAGCGGTGCTGGGCAGACGGGACAGCGGGGACAGCCGTGACCGCGGCAGGCACGGGGCGGCGCGGCGGAGCCTCGGTGCGATAACGGGGCACCGTGTGGACGACGACAGCAGAGGGGACAACGATGTGCCGGGGGTGACAGTCGGTCCCGGGGGCACCGCAGAGCCCCGGGGGGGCGGCGCTGGGCCATACCCCCCGGTGGGGCGGAGGGAGGGCGGCGGAGCGGGGAACGGGAGCAGCGGCACTTTCACGAACTGTCCACGGGAGGCGGGAGAGGCGGCGGCGGCGGCGGAAAGGGGGGGCCCGGGGGGGGCTCG
>VYZP01022754.1:11670-61368 GCA_013400635.1 Hypocryptadius cinnamomeus
CGGGGTACGGCGGGTCCCAGAGGCAGCGGGCATGTGGCGGGGGTCGGTGCTCGTCCCTCAGGGTGAGGGAACGGGAAACGGGGCTCACCGGGGAGCGCCGGGGGTTCGGCGGGGAAGTTGGGGCGAGCCGTCCCGTTCGGCCCCCCCCGAGGAGAATCGCTCCGCTGTGACATCACGCGATTTCCATGGCAACCGCCTGGGACATCATCGGGGAGCTTTGTGACATCACGGCGAGGGGAGCAGCCGGCCCTCCCCGGGGGGTCCGGGACGGTGCGGGGGGGTGGCAGGACCCCCGGCCCCGCTGCACCGGGGCCGGTCCCGGGGAGATGCTGGGGACAGCGGTGCCATGCGGGGGGACCCCGGCTGGACCCCCCACTGCTGTCCCACGCCCCAGGGAGGGGGCGGCCGCACAGCCCCAGGCCCAGCCCTCGCCACCAGCGGCACATGCCCCTCTCCGACGAGGCTCGGGCAGCGGAGAAGGTGCCACTGCTGTATGTGCAGCCTCTGGCATTGGGGTGCAGACCCCCGGGCAGGGCAGAGCCCCCTCTGCCACCCCAGAGACGCTTTTTCCCGCTGGGGGAAATGTCACCTTGCGGCTGTGTGGCCTCGCACTCCGATGCTCCTTTCTCTGGCTCCCGCCTCAGCTTTGTTTGGTGTATTAACCCAGCCCGGCTGGATGACTTGAGAACAAACCCCAAGCCTTTGGAGCGGTCCTGCTTTCCAGCCTCGATTCCCAGCCCTGGTGCAGCTGGCTGGAGGAAAAGCATCATCCAGGCTGGGAAAGTGGGAGCCTGAGGTGGAGGCAGGCAGCGAGGCTGCCGACAGGGTTGGATCCCACCAGGGGTAGCCTGTTAAGGTCAAGATCTACAGCTTTCATTTGTGGAGCTAGAAAAACAAAATGCAAATTGAAGAGCCTGTGGGCTAAAGCAAAACCTATTCTTAAAGTTTTTGTCTTGTTAAGCAAGGAAATAGAGTGCCAAATAGGCTTTGTTAAGTGGCAGTCTAATTAATAATTTAAAATCTTGTAGCTGTCTTTCATTAGAATTTATCTGTACATCAACCACAAAATCAGTCAAACACACTCATTTATAAGTTAATACCGTTCCTGAATAATTCAACAGGCAGTTAGAGGAGGCCTCCACCCTGCCGACAGGTTCTCCCCTCCCTGCCTCACCGTGGCCAGGTGTCCCTGGGCAGGGGGTCCCCATCCCCAGCATTTGCCCCAGGGGGGGTGTGGAGGGGACATCCCACATGTGAAGCAAGGGGACAAGGGGACAGCTGCTGCTGGGGCGCTGGGCTGGGGCCAAACCCCTCTGCGGGGCTCCGGGGCGGCTGATTTTGCCAAGGATGGTGGCAACGCAAGGCTGCGCTGGTGGGTGGCAGCGCGGGCTGATGGTGGCACTGCCACCGCCTTCCACGTCCCACTGCCGGGGACCAGGCTTGAGGCTGGGGCCATGGCAGGGCTTGAGGCAGCTGTGGTTGACGCCTCCAAGGGAGGCAGCTCCGAGGGGACGGCTTCACACGCGGTGCCACACGGGCAAAGCAGCAGCAGGGTGGCGGCAGCGTGGCCGGGCAAGCGCTGCTATTCCTGAGGGCATTTTGGGCCTCCTGTGCCCTGTGAGCTTCATCCGTGGAGTAACTGGTGGGATTCAGGGTGGGTTCTGTGCAGTGGGGTGTCGCTGGTGGCATGGCAGTGGGTGACAGCGTGGGGTGCAGCTCCATCCCGGGTGAGGGTGTCACGGCCTTGTCAGAGGTGGCCGCAGGCAGCCGCAGGCAGGAGTGCAATACTGGCAATGCAGGAGAAGGAGATTTCCAGGTCAAGGATGACACCAAGGTCATGGGCAGCCACATCCCTGTCCCTTCCATCGCTCATGCCATCGACAGGGTGTCCAGCCTCCATCCCTCCCTGCCAGGGCAGCAGTCAGCGGGCAGGGTACAGGCGCAGACTGGACTGCGGTTCTTGCACCGGGGAGCCAAGAGCCCAGAAACCTTTCTGCTTATAAAAGTTTAATTTCATAAAGAGCTGATAGGAAGCCACAAGCTCTCTGTGCCCAGTGAAGCAAGGGAGGGGGTCAGGATGTGGCCCAGGCTGTCCCTGTGGCGGTGCTGGGGGGAGAGAGGAGGTCTCGGCAGACCTGGAGTCGGAGCCGGGATGCGAAGGAGCCTTGGCTGCTCAGTGACCTGCACTGATGGAGCCCGGCAGGGTCAGAGCCATGGCCACGCTTGGCTGGATGTTATTCCCACCTTCTGCCTAAAATGCCACACCCGGTGCCCTGCAGTCCCATCTGAGTGCCGGAAGCTGTGGGTGACACTCCAGGTGGCCTCGAAGCGCTGCCCTAAAAACATCAGTGAACCTACTGGGGAGACGTAAATAGACGCATTTTCCGGCGTGATTTCACACCCATCTTTCCCTGAAGCACCTGGCAGTGCTGGAGCCAGTGGCACAGGCCAGCAGCAGGGGCAGTGGGGCTCCATGGTGTGCAGGATGAGGCCGTGAGTGGGATGTCATTGCCTTGGGGCCGGGCAGGAACTTGGGCTGCTGGAAACTGCTGGAGCACTGATGGGTTTTGACAGCAAGAGCCAAAATCTTGTTTGAAGGCAAAAACCAGGCAGGGTAGTGTGGGAGCCTGGAGGGACGTGGTGGTGGCCAGGTGTGACCAGGGCTGTCTCCCACTGGGGTGTCCCCTGCTCCTGGCAGTACCCCTGTGGGAGTGTAGAGGCAAAGTCCCCCTCGCAGAGGAGTGACCCAGGACACGGCCACTTCAGCCCCACATCACCTGTCCCACTGTGCCCCACATTGGGGCACCCCTGGGTGATGCTGCCACTCATCCCCACCCCAGGGAGCTGCTCCAGATTCCCCCAAACAGCCAAAACCTCGGGTTTTGTTTGCAAAGTGCAATTCCAGGGTTCAGCCACGATCAATAGAGACTCGGGTTATTAAGAGCAGATTATGTTTGCAGAGCACTTTGGTGGAGCAGCAGCACAGGCACCCACACCCCAGCAGTGGTGGCTGCTGTTTGGGTTCCCAGCAGGTTGGAATGCCCTCATTCAGAACCCACTGAAGGAGGCTGAAGTCTGATTTAAGAGCAGAGGCAACAAGTGGGAGGCTGCAGGGAGAGCCATGAGGCCAGGAGCAAGGGGGATCCTGGTGGGAGTCAGTGAGGAGGAGCTGGGGATCCCTGTGCTGGCACGGGGTGCAGGACATGGCCTCAGGAGCACCACTGGGATACAGGAGCATCCGTGTCCTCTCCAGCAAGGCTGTTCTTCCCCTGCTATTTTGGGTGATGCTGCTCAAGCCCAAGGTGGAAAGAGCTGGCTCAGCCTCAGGATCCTGTGCCAGCAGCAGGGTTGGTGCTATCCTCGCTCCGGATGTCAACACCACGTCCCATCTCCCAAACGGAGGAAGCACCGATCCCCCCGTGCCATCCCTGCGGAGCAGCATCACCATGGAAACCCACAGCCCGGCAATCAGAGGGGGGACACTTTTAGGAGTATTATTTTTACTGATGACAAATGGTGAAGGCTCGCTGCTGACAAAGGAGATGAGCCCGGTGCTGGGCATCGCCTGTTTTCCCCGTGGCCTTGTCTTTCTCCTGCTTTTCCTGCTGGGGGCCCGTGCTGCTGGGGCAGCCGCGGCTCTGCCCGGGTGTTAAGTGCGGGCAGGGCGAGCGGCAGATGCAGGACGGGAAGATGCGGGGGGCAATCTTCTTTGCACAGATTAGGATTGGGGGTTATTAAGCGGAAAATGCTCCATTTGGTGTAGAAAGCTCCTTTTCCTTTTGAACAGCATATGTGCCCGCTGGCTGCTTGCTTCCCGGTGGTGTTGGCACAGCGGCTCGGAGCCGGCACGGCAGCTTGGAGCCCGCCCAGCTTTGGTGAGCAGCTTTTAGCGATGCTCCTGCCTGGGCCGGGAGAGCCGCGACCGCTCTGGTGGCTCACGGTGCCAAAAGCCGGTTCCTCTCCCTGCCGTGTCTCTCACGGCCAGCGGGATTTGGCCCTGGAGAGGTGATGGCACAGCAGGTCCCTGGAGGTCCAGCACATCCAAACGGATCCCGTGTGTGGGGAGGGCGCGGTGCTGGAGCCGGAGGGTGTCAGAGGTGCTCCACGTGCTCCCGAAGTGCCGGCATCGCCATCGCACGGCGAGGATGCAGCCGCTGTTTACCGGGGAGGGAATTTGGCTGCTGCTGCTCTGGCAGGNTGCGTCTCTCCTCTGATCAGACCCCATCTTTGCCGCGCGGAAAGGAAAAGAAAGGGAAAAAAAAGAAAGAGAGGGGAGAGGAAAAAAAAAGATTCTTTAAGCAAAAAAGGATTAAAGCCTTGAAAGTAGGTCTGCCCGAGCTACTCGGCTCTTCCTGCTCGCTGCCAGCCGCAGACAGGGCCAGGGACAAGAGGAGCATCCCCAGGTGGTGGAATCCGTCCCCGCGGGGTGTTTTTGGGTGCAGAGCCCGGCTGGGCAGCGGCAAATCCCCCGGGGAACGGGGCTGTGGCTGGGCAGAGCCGCCGGATAACTTGGCACACCGCTGCTCAGAGCCGGTCCTGCTTCGGCGGCAGATATTCCCCGGCTTATTATTCCCTCTGGTTTTCAGATGGAGATGTTGGCTCGAAGACGTGGAGGGGGTTTGGCAGTAGGGCTGAGCCCGGGCCAGGCTCCGGGACCCCCCCGGCCTCGGGATGTTGGGGCGGAGGAGGCGCTGGTGTGAAGGAGGCGGCTATTTATAGCTTCCCTCGGCTTTTGTTCCTTTTCCAGTAGAGCTCCTCTCGAAATAGAAACAGTGCCGACTGCGCGGCCGCTCCCGGAGCCCAGCCTGGATGCGGGGGGCACTTCCCGGCCCGGGGTGGGGGGATACCCCGAGCTATGAGATGCTTTTGCCTTGGGCATCCCCCCCATCCCGCATCCCTCGAGACGGGGCTGGCGTGGGATGGGGAGTGGAAGCTGCCCCACTGCACCCCCCGTGTGCTGGTGATGCCCATCCCGACCCTGAAGGGGAGGGATGGCTCTGAGGGGAGCATCTCTGTAGGGTGACAGCGCTGGGTGTCCCTTGGGAGAGCGGGTGAATCCCTCGGGAACGCCCTGACACGGTCTGTCCCCGTTTTCCAGCTCTGTCGTTTCCTCTGCTTTTCCCTCCCGGCATCCAACAGCACCCCCTTGCTCCCCCCACCCCCCTCCCCACTCCATCTCTGATCAATATAGCTGGGAAAAACAAAACAAAACAAAGTAAATATTTAATACGATCCAGGGAGCCACAGCGAGCGCTCCCCCCGTCTGTCTCCTCCAGCAGCCGCTCGCAGCAGCTCCCCGGCCCTAATGAGCCTGAGTGCAACAGGGATCGATGGCAGAGGCAACCTCTGCAGAGGGGTCAGCTCTGCCACATCCCCCGTGCTGCTCCGGGGCTCAGGGTGGCCCCCCCAGGGCTGCCCACCCTCCTCATCCTCTTCCTCGTGCCCCGTTTTTCCTCTCCTGCGTCCCCTTTGTCGTTTCCAGTTCTGGGAGGGATGGAGGTTCTGCTGCTCCATCACAGCCACGTGGGACATGAGCTGTGGCAGGCATCAGCTCTGGGCTGGGGGCTTCCTTGGGATGTGGGATGGGGGGTGTAGGGCTGGATCCAACGTGGGATGAGGGGAGCAGATCGCTTATGGATGGAGGTGGAAGCCTTTGGGAGACCCCAAATACCTTTAGAGCTGCTGCTGGCTTTTTAACCAGAGCCAAGACAGTGTCTGTGTTTGTGGTGGGACCAGGTGTGCCTCTTCCTCCTCCTCATCCTCTCACCCCCTCAGCTGCATCCCCTGCTGTCCTCCAGAGACCCCCAGGTGCTGACAGAGTTTGGGAAGTGCCAGTGCCAGGTAACTGGCAGGCTGGTGCTGGCAATGCCAGCGCAGGACCTGCCTCATTGCACTCTAGCTCTGCATGTTTTCTGAGTTTGGATGGTCCCTGTCACTCCAACACCAAGGGATCTGCCAGATTTCCTGTCACCCTGACCTAGCTGCCCTGTGCTGGACAGTCCCCATTGTGCCCACCAGCCTGTGCCATAGGTGTAGGAGAGGGACCAAGCTTTGCCCCCAGCCAGGCATTCCATCAGCTGGACCTGTGCATCCCCATGCAGCCTCATCCTGCCCTGGTGTCCCAGCAGGATGCAGAGGTGGCACACAGGAGGCAGAGCACCAGGCTGTGCTCCTCTGCCACCACAAGGCTTTGCAAATTATTTTTCCATGGAAAAGTCAGTTGTCCTCGGTAACACCTGGGATGAACCCACAGATGAATTCCATCCCTGGGATGTGATGAGAGGGATGCCCACGCTGCCTGATGCCCCTCATCCAGCACTGCCAGACCTCCAGCACTGCCAAGCCTCAGCCAGGCTGTGCCTGCGGGTGGGAACTGCATTTACAGCTGGAAAACAAGCCAGTGTGCCCCGAGCACGGGGCTGGGAATGTGCATCTCCTGCCTCCCAGGTGATGCTGCCGAGCATCTTCCTGCAGCTCAGGGTCTCCCAGCAGGCGGAGGGCTGCAGAGGTGCCAGGGCAGGGCTCCCCCTGGGAAGTGCAGCAGTGGGAGCACGAGCTGGGACAGCGGCGCAGGTCCTGCATCACAGATGCAGCTTGTGGCAAAGTGCCGAGGAAGTTTTGCAGCAGCATTAGAAAATGTTGACATGTTTTTTGAAACAATTTCAGATCTGATATCTGCGCCAGATTGAGTTTGTAACCAGCTTTATTGTTTAAGCCTGCTGGGATTTCATCAAAGGCGTCTGCTGTTTACCCAGAACCATTTCATTGGAGAAAACAGCAAACAGACCTGCATTTCTATCTGATTTCACTTTTTCCTTTTCCTCCTGAATTTAAGTGCTTGTGAAAAGCATGGCTGATAAGGCAGAGCGGTTGGATAAATCCCGAGGACTGGCGGTGGATGCTCTACCAGCTGCTCCAGCTTTATTAATAGACTGAAGGCAGTTGCTGGACCAGCTGCTGGGTGCCAGCCTGGAGCGAGGCACCCGCCTTGGGGGCAGCTGGATGTCCCCAGATGGTTTTGGGATCTCCATCCTGGCAGGCTGAGCCGAGTCATTACTCCTCAGGATGCCCAAGGCTGGGAAGAGGATCCACGCAGAGCTTTTTTAGTGCTTTCAGTGTGAATTCAGATTTAAACTGTGAGGGAGCCAATGCCTGTCCCTCCCCAGGGAGTGACCCCAGCAGGCAATGTGCTCTGTCACTCCCTGACAAGCCGGGCCAAGGCAATGCAGCCACGGGAAGCAGAGGAGGATGAAGGAGAAACCAAACGAGAAAGGGGCTTGGTGTAAACTGCATCAATCCTTCTCTCACATCCCTGGGGAATCCAGTGGCTGCCAGCCTGGCCCTGTCTTTTGCCCATTGCTGACCTTGGAAACACACTGGAGAGGAGGATTTGGGGCTTGAGACAGGGCCCAAGAGGCTTTTACAAGGAGCTGACCTGGGGGCTGCAGCCCCCTCTGCCACTGACTGCTTTGCTCCAGGCATCTTCCCATGGCTGCATCCTGGTCACCATCACCAGCATTGTCTTCTCCAGGCATCTACCTCACTTGGGGATGGCCTTGGTGGCTGTTTTCACTTTTTCTGGCTTTTGGGACAGAGACACAACAGGCTGGGGTTGGTGGAGTACATCCCACTGCCTTTCCTGGCGCCCCTTTGGCATCTCCCAGCTGTCCCAGGTGCTGGCACTCTCTGGGCAGGTTGTGCCAGTGGCACCTTGCTGGCACTCTGAGGGCTTGTCCTGCCCACCGATCACACCTGCACGGTGACAATGTAATTTTTATCTCCAGTTGTTTATTTCTCAGACAGAACTACTTGTAAATTCTGAGAAGAATATATATCCCTGCGCATGACAGATCCAGCACATGGCGATTAATCTGCCCTCTTAAGACCTGAATACAAAAGTGTCCCAATGTCACTCCTAGATGGGGTGTCAAGCCCTGGGGCAGCACTTTGGGGATATGCAGGGACCTGGTGGCAGAACGTGCCCAGGTCCTGGTGACGCTTCCCAAATACTTATTGCACTTCCTACCAGCTCCAGTGGACCCTGACTGATATTCCAGCTCTCCAGACTCAGGCTCCAGCTCCTCTTTTTGGAAGGTTTATGCAAATAGGCTTTTTTTTTTTTTTTTTTTTTTTTTTTGACTTNCCTCGCCGCTGCTGCTCTGCTGTGCCCCAGATAGCAGAAGTGCTGAGGACAGGTGTTTGCGTCAGGTCCTGCGGCACCCGCGTCCCGCCCGGCCGAGGGGAGGAGGGACGTGCCGAGGGGATACCCCGGGGGGAAAGGGGCAGGGAGCAGCCAGCAGAGGCCAAGGATGGAGAGGGGAATCTCCTTTAAGGCTGCACTGCGCTAGTGAGGATGGGCGTTGATGACAGTGCGGGTGTGTTCCAAGCCCAAGCACGGCTCTGTCCCCAGGACAGGGACTGGGGAGTCAGTTTGGGCTCTGCAGCATCCCACAGCCCCACTGGCAACACCCTCTGTGTCATAAAGCCTCTTATTTACAACGTCCTGCTCGGGAGCATCTGGGAAGCGAAGCGCGTCATTTCCAGGGAGAGCAAAAATGCTGCATATTTCAGTGTCTTTTGAATTTTTTAGGTTTCCCTGAACTGTGCTAATGGGTTGGTGGTGGCGGGGGGGAGGTGAGGGCCCAGCCCAGCTCCCGGCCTGCCTTGCTGCTCCGCCGTGCGGCCATCACTGCATTGCTGCTCTTAAAATATTCAGTGCTGTTGGCCACAATTTCACAGCGGGTCAAAGCGCGCCGAGCCAGCAAGAAGGAGGGAAAGTGTGACAACGAGATTAACCCTGGCCCGGCAGGCCCCGGCCGTGCTCGGCAGGCTGAGCACGATGTGCTGCAGCCGCCTCGTCCCAGGGGACCAGCAGAGAGTCCAGAGGGGCCACGACACCCAAATTCCCTCTGGTTGCCCAGTCTTGCTGAGTTGGTGGCATCAAAGTGGTGAAGGGACATTGAGAGCATCCTGGGAGGAATCCTGAGCATCCCCTCCTTCTCCAAGCTGCTGCAAAGCAGGAGCCTGGCAATGCAGCGGGGTGAAGAGCTGAGGATCCCCCCTGGCTCTTGGGGACGTTGCTGAGAGCCCTCGGTGCTTTTCACCCCAAAAAGTTGTGGTTCCCAGGCCTTGCACAACCATCAGTTGGTGCAAACGGTGGAGCAGCAGATTTACAATGCAAAAGAGCAGCTTCTTGAGCCCTGTTTGCTGACAGGGATTTAGTAATCCTGTCGTCAGCCCGGAGTTTGCTCTTGGAGTCGCTGGCTTTGGCTGCCAGGCTTCAAAAAACTTCTGAGGCTGGGGGAAAGAGGTGAAGCAAAGCACACGGTCTGTGCCACCGTGCAAGGGGGATGGTGGGTGGTGTCTGTGATTCTGTGTGGAGCCTGGGGTGCGTGAGGGATGCTGCCACGGGGAGAAGGTGTGTACTAGGCTCAGTCCTGGGAGCCACGTGTGGTTCAGAAGAAGGAGATGCCCAGGAACGGCCTCTTGCATGGGCTGCACACTCTTGGGCTGGGATACCCTGCTTGGCCAGGTTGGCTGAGGCTTGCTCTTGTGTCTCCTGCGCTTTTCCTTGGGTTCTTGGTTGCGTGCCATGACTTCAGAGCTCGCCACCAGCAGCACGGATGGCTGCGTACGCAAGCGTGGTGTCACCTGCAGGAAGTGCTGCAGCTGATGGATGCTCTCCTGGGGTTTTAAGGACACTGTGGCTGATTTATCAGGGTGTCTCCAGGGGTCATGGTCATGCCACAGGTCTCCATGGACAAGAGGTGGCCGCTGGGTTGGGTGTTCTGGCAAGGAGTTGGCAGCACTGTGACCATCCTGCTGTCCCAGGCTGCCACCTCCAACCCGAAGGCAGCCAGCCCTGTGGTGACACCTCTGTCACTTCCTCATCCCCAGACACACCCACTCATTCCCAAAATCACGCTTCCCAAGGGTGCAGGGATGTGTTGGTGTCTCTGCCAGGCTTGGAGCTGGACCAGCAGTGCCCTCCTTGAGCCAGCCCCGTGGTCGCCCTCCCGCACCCTGTGCCGGCGGCTGGCCAAGCTCTTCTCCCTAATTCTCCTTCATCCCTGTTAATGTACCACCAGATGTTCTCATTATCCATTTAAACATATAATCCTCCCCCGAATCCTGCTAAGCTCCTGGCCTCCCCGATACCTCATGGCAGTGTGTTCCACAGGTTAATTATGCATTTTTAATTAATCACCAAGCAGAGAATGACCCATGAATAAGGGATATGAAGATCCTTCAACTGGGAATAGTTGGCAAATTGTCCCCAGGCGGGGCCATGCTGGTGTCATGGTCTCCTTGAATAACAAGAGTAGCTCTAGAAATTCCTGGTTTGTGGATCTGATGTGACTGGAGGTTGTGGCAGAGCTGTGCCTTTGTGGATGGGATCCCCCCTCCTGTCCCCCTCCAAGTGGGAAGGAACCACATTCCCACCAGAGCTGTCTGTGTCCCACCTGGAAGTGATGGAGCAAGTGCAGGGAGGTGGAGGAGTGAGGCAGGGAGGGGGAAAAAAAAATCACATGTTGTTTTAAAAAGGCATTTTTGAGTGAATGCTGAATAGGGTTTGGGAAAATTGCCTTAAAGGCCTGTTCTCTGCAGGGACGGAGCTTTTCATGGAGCAGGAGTATTCTGAAACTTAATTGCACATTTGCACGGGCTAGTGTTTTTATTTCTCTCAGGTCTCCGAGGTGGTCTTTGAAGATTGCTGTCTCTCTGTAATGGTTTTCTTTATCTCAAATAAATTCCGCACACCTGCGAGGTGGAGCTGCTTGAAAGAAATTATGTTGGAATTGGCTCTCGATTTAATAAATCTGCAAATGGAACTGGGATGCAGAGAGGAGAGGCGGTTGGTGGGGCTGGCTGCACCTCCTCCCTGCTCCCCTCCTCTCCTCTCCCTTCCCTTCTCCACCAGCCTGCTCTCAGCCTCCCCGTGGGCCGGGAAGAGTGTGGGGCTGAGCAAAGCCGGTCCAGATCCTGCCTTTTCCCCCTGCCAGCCACTGCTGGCACATCTGAGGGGGCTCCAGCTGAATGTCTGGCAGCACAGACCCCTCTAATGCCCATCTGGCTGCCTCCTCCAGGAACGTGCAACCCTGGCACAAACCCATCTGTGCTTCCAAAAGCTGCCATTAAGATCCCTGGATCTAAACACTCTCTTGATGGAGATGATACCAGCTGAATACCCAAGGGATATTCCCAAGGAATGTCCTCAGGACCCTCCTTCAAGGAAGTTTGATGCCATTACCATTCTGGCCTCAGCTGGGAGCTGTGGTTTGCCCCGGCAGCCCCTCCTGCAGCCGCCCATCACAGGCTGCCACCACTTCTCCTTCTCCAGCAGTCAGTTCCGCGGCTCCCCAGCTCACCAGGGGATGTTTAGCCAGCGCTCCATTTTGGAAGCAGCGCGAAGCACCGGAGAGAAGCCTGCGGCAGGGCTGTGTGCTGCTGCAGACACAAATCCCCGGGCAGCCGGGGCAGCGTGTGCCGGGCAGCCCCGGCTGTCAGGCGGAGAGGGATGGGCGGCCGCGGGAGTACACAGACAGGTTAATGGCAGCCGTGGATGCTGCACAATTGGATTTCACCTCCCCGCTTCTTAAGGAATCAGCAGCTCTCCCTTGCTCAGAAATCCGGCCGTCCCCCTCCTCCCGTGAGCCTCGGGATGAAGTGTCACCCGCTGAAAGCTCACCAAGGACCATCCCAAACCCTCCCTCCCCTTGCCGGGCTGCCCAGACACCAGGCTGCCCGCAGAGGCCGTGCCACCTCCTGTGCGAGCCCCGGCTGCTCAGGCTTCAGGTGAACAAGGCGCCGGGAGGTTTTATTGCATTGCTGGGTTTTGTTCCACTCTGTTATTCGCCACGATTGAATTTGCTGCCGCGGAGGCAGGAGGCAGGAGCCGGCGCAGCCCGAGCTCCCTCGCCGCCCGCGCCGCTCCGCTGGGACCGTGACCTTGTCTGGGTGCCTCACTTAGCCCTCGGCTGGGTAATTCAGTGCCAGGGTGGGAGCTGGGCATTCCTCTGCCTCCCACTGAGCATCCCGGCGTGGTCCCGCTCCCCTGCCTGAGCCAAATCCTCGCTCTGCTCCACTTTTAAGCGTTGACCTTGGAAATGCTTTCAGGGAAAGCATCTGCCTTCCCAGCTCTCTCCTCCCTTTCCTACCTGATTATGTCCCTCTGTCCTCATCTCCCTGAGCAGCTGCTGAGGTTTCAATGCCATGGGCATCACCAGAGTGCCTGAGCTCCTGTGCAAAGCATTCCCAAGTTTTAGTCACACTCGCTGGTTCATGGTGTCAGCTGGGAAACAGCATCTCACCTTCCTCCTGCCCTGCTCTTGCACTTACGTAAAAAACACCTCCGTTTCCTGAAAATGTAGTTTCTTAGCTCATTTTCTCTTTGGACAGAAAGCTGTGTGGCAGCAGAGCTGGCAGCATCCCACCTTTCAGTGCAGGTGGCCTTGGATCAGAGCAATCCTGTGTGGTGGCATCAATGCCACACCAGCACAGGACCAGACCCCAGCCCTTAACAGCGACACGGAGCCACTCCCCGTGCATTGGGAATCGCAGCTGTGAGGGGTCGGCGGGCAGAGCCATCCAGGGAGGCTGTGGAAGCCTCGTTCTCTCTGTGTTGACAGCGACAGCTCTTCTTCCCCACCAGCTGCGCCATCGCCTGTGCCCCGTGATTGAATTAGGGGGCTATGCCCACCCCCCGCCCGCCCCGTCCCCGGCGCGCCGGGCTCAGATGCTGAACTCGAGAGCCATAATTTAATAAGTCTCAGGCAGACAGTGCTCTGATAGCCGTCGGGATCTCTCGCCTCTTCCCTGCCCTGCCGTGCACTGATTTATGCTCCCAGGTGATTGCTGGGATTTTGCCTGGGATTTGTGGTCTTCCGGGGTGATCTTTTCCCAGAGCAGGAAGCTTGTGGGGTGAGCTGGGAGCAGGAGTGGGGTGATGCAGGCTGGGGTGAGTGTGGTGTTCACACTTCACTAGGCTGACCCTTTATCTGGGGAGGAAGGAGAGATGGGGGCAGAGGGACCCCAATCCTTACAGCAGCCGCTGCTCTCGGGCTGCCTGGGCACAAGGAGTTAAAAGTTGCAATTAGTAAAGTGCTGACGGTGGAAAGGTGGGGTGGAAGCAAGCGGCACTAAATGAATCCTGAAAGGTTATTCCAATAAGCAGCAGCACAGTTTCCAGCTGCGCTCACTTTCCTGGGAGCTGGGGGACAAGGGAAAGGATCCAGGATGAGAGACACCAGGTGGGATGAGGGATGTTGCTGGAGGATGCTCAGGTGCCAACAATGCCTGCTGGAGTGGAAAATACGGCAGAGGAATTAAAGCAGGAGGGGGAGAGGCCACCACATCCCAGAGATGCTCACGCAGGGGTGTGGTGGGTGAGTCCTGCCCGTCCTGTGCCCCGTGGCTTTTCCACATGGTCCAAACCCTGTCACAGGCGTGGAGCCCCATGCCCTGTGGGGCTGGGGAGTGGTGTGAGCCACGCTGTTGGGGCAGGGAATCCTTGGAGTGTGGAGAGTGGTCTGTCAGCCCCAGCGGGGGCTGCAGGGAGGAGGATCCCGGGAAAGGCGTTGTTCTTCCAGCTGAGCAGGCAGGAGCCAGCGGTGGCTTCTCCCTGCCAGACATAGCTGTTCCAGCTCTCTGCTGGTGCAACACCACGGAGCTATTATTAGACTCCCATTTTCTGTGGGTAGCTTGAGCTCCCCTGCCTCTCCAGCAGCTTGGCAGATGCCAGGGCAGAGCGGGATCTGCTGGCACTGGTGGGTACAAGGGTCCCTGGTGAGTTCAGAGGGGTGTGGGTGGCAGTGAGGGGTGGCAGAGCCCCCCAGCACAGGGACATGGAGAGCTGAGCACCGCAGCCTGGTCTGGAGCTGCAGAGCAAAAGGCAATTAGTTGTCTAACAAGAGGTTTGGCTGATGAGGAGGGCACAGAGCCCCTGGAAACACTCCTTGGGTCAGTGGTAGGTGAGAGAGATGCTGCCCCAACAGAGACGTGGTCTACAGGGCTCTGCACCTCAAAGCACATCTGGATTTCACAGCATCACTCCAAAATGGAACCACTGCATCCCCATCACTGCCATCCTTGGCAGGAGGCACATGGGAGCACGAAAGGGCTGTGGCACACCCACAGCACAGCCCATCCCCGTGCCAGAGGAGGGCTGGGACAGGGGGTGACAGGGCATCTCCTTGCTCCCACCGTCTCCCAGCCTGGTTTCCAAGCAGGAGTGTTTAAATGCCTTTTATGTTGTGACTCAAATGATGAAAGGCCTGAAAATGGGACTAACAAAGACGAGTTGTACTTCAGAATAAAAAACCCATGAAAGCAGCAGATGCTGTCATAGGAATAAATTGTATCAACAGCGATCAGATGGGAAGTGAAAAGTCAGAATGGAGTTGTTCTGTCTTTCACGCTTCCAGCGAAAATTTCTGGGTCCATGAATTTAGCCAGAATCAGGTAGGATGAAAGACTTTGTCTGACAAAGCATTTCAAAGGATCTGGGAACCTCCAGAGATGTGACCACTTGGACAGGGAAATGGGGCCCCTCAGTTTTAATGAGCATTTCAGTTGCCTTCCTTTATCCTTCTGCCAAGATCTTGTTTTTGTTTTCTTTTCTTTTCCCTTAAAACTGCCGATTTCCTCTCTTTGCAATTTGTTTTAACTTTGCAAAACGTGCATTTGAGCCACACAACTTGAGGAGGAGCAGGGTAGAACATCCCCATCACTCCATACAGCCCAACCTGTTGCTTCTCATCATAAACCCCTCCTTGCTGTGGCCAGCTTGGATCTTTTGGCTGCTGCCAGTCGGCACCACCGACCTTCAGCATCTTCCCGGCCCTGCAATGATTTTCCATCTCCCCATCTCCCCTTTCCACAGTGACAGTATCCTACACAGCCTGTAATTAATAGAAATTGGACTGTCAGGACCTTGCAGCCCCATCCCATAATTACTTGGCCTTGCTGTGTTGGAGGCACAGGATCGGCGGCGGGCTCGAGAGCTGCCGGTGATGGGAACACATCCCGTTATCAAGCTATTTTTATTAAGCTTTTAATGCAGGCATTTGCGTGGTGCTGGGGGATGTGCAGCATCTCCACGAAGTCCACTCCCGGAGGGATGTTCAGGGGGATATTTTGGGATGGAATACCGGCACTGGAGCTAGACAAAGCAGGATATTAGCAGAGCGCCGTGTCCTGACCACGTTCATCGCTTGCGCATTAATTCCCAGCACCCAACTGCTCCAAACATTCAAATTCCAGGGGGTGGCAAAGCATTGCTGCTCTGTCCTCAGGTCCCCCACATCCCCACGCACCCCAAGAGCTGTGTGGGAGAGTGACAATGCCCAACATCCAACTGGGCACATGGCATTTCCTACCGGCTCATTAAGCCTCCGAACGGCCCCGGATGCCGGCCAGAGGAGCGGCACAGCTCAGCTATTCACACTGCTCTGCTTTTATCACTGCCTTTTTCATGAGCTGGTAAAAAGTTCAGTGCAAAGCACAGGAGAGGTCTCTGAAAGGCAGCCGTGCTCATGACCCAGCATGCTGGCTCCAGTGGGGATGGGGTTTTGCTGGAATCTGCAGTGCTCACTCGGCTGCTGACCCACAGGGATGTTCACTTGGAGGGCTCGTGGCATCTCCCTGAGAGGAGACCAAGGGCACAGGGAAAGGTGCTGCTGCCCTTTTTGGGTGTGGGAGAGAGACCTGAGGCTGTGGGCCGGGCTCCAAATGACGCCAACACTTCTTTTTTGGTTGGGGGGAAGAAAATGTGACAGAGCCGGCAGCTTTGATGCCTGCCCGTCCGTCTCCTTCCCCCCTGCTGCAGGCAGAATGATCTGCTGCTGAATGAGGAAGAAGGTACACGACAGGCTCCAATTTGCCCTCTTCTCCACCAAACACAAGGACATCCAGTAAATCTCAAACGCAGAAAGGCTGAAAACGGATGATGAAAGAGAGCCCATGTGGCATGGTAGAGAATTCGCCTGTGGATCTCGGTGGCACAGGACACTGCTGGGATCGGGACCTCAGCAGGATTACAAGTTTATAGGACTAATGCCCTCCCTATTAGCCATGCCTGCATGAAACCATCTTTGCCTCCCTGTGTTGGGTTGCTGTCCACTCCCAGCTCCAGCCAGGTAAAGATCCATCCAGCACATCCCTGCTTTTCCACAGCCTCCAGTTTTTCCATCTCCTGCGGATGTGTGCTGGATGGGGCAGCCGAGCATGCACTGAGAGCCCAGGCAGCTGTCACTTTGCTCTTCCATCTCATATTTGCTCAGTTTTGGCTGCATTTCTGATCCTAAAGAAACCCTCGGTAGCTCCTGGCCAGCTGCTGGCAGGGAAAGGGGCTGGTGAATCTGCTTTCTCTACACATGAGCTTGTTCAGCGTTTGATACCGATCTGGCTGGTGCTCAGCTGGGGTGGGTTTTGTCATTTCATCTGCAATTGTTTTGCTGTAAAGCACCTCGAAGGGTTCACTCCCCGGCTGTTTTACAAAGGACATCGTTCTTATTACTGCTGTGAATGAACTGCTTTGCATTTCTGTGAATGGGAAGGAAAACTTGTCACCTCAGGACAAAAAGGGAGTGGAAGTATCTGATGATCCCCTGAGACGCCTCAGACAATCCACTAAGCTCAAGTCATCCTCCTGTATTTCTTTCCTCGGGGGCAATTGGAATCATTAGTCCCTTCTCAAGGACCCCGAGATCTCCCTGTCCTTTGCCAAATTCTAACCCGGCTTCACTGCAGGCTGCTGGCAAGTCCTGCCACAGCCCTGTCCTGTGCTGGGGACCAGCAGGGGCTGCCTGGTGCCTGCTGGGGATCAGGACAGCAGTGCCAGTGGCTGGTGAAACCCCTATCCATGCCTGGAATCCTGCTCAGGGTGTTCCCTGGTCCATGCTGTTCTCTCCTGGAGAAGCAGGAGCATCCTGGTGTGCACTGACACCTCCAGCCGCAGCAGGACCCGAGGATTTGACTCATCCGTGCACAGAGAGATGTGCCTTTCCCTCCAGCATTCCTGCACTCCTAAAAGGTCCCAGCGGCTTTTGAGATGCACGGTGGGGTGAAACACAGGGGCACAATAAACCCTGCAGCAGACCCAGGAAAAGAGGATGGTCTGTCTCCTCTGGTGTCCAGGGACAGGACATGGGGGAAAGGCTGCACCAAGGGAAGTTTAGACTGGACATTAGGAAGCATTTCTTCACTGAGAGGGTGGTCAGACCCTGGAACAGGTTTCCTGGAGAGGTGGCTGATGCCCCAAGCCTGTCAGTGTTCCAGAGGCATTTGGACTGTGCCCTTAATAACAAGCTTTAGCTTTTGGGCAGATGGAGCAGATGATCATTGTAGGTCCCTTCCAACAGAAATATTCTATCCCATCCCATCCCATCCCAGATCGCCTCCAGCTGCTACAAGCAGCAGCCCAGCCTTGATTTAAACACTCTTCTCCCAAAGCTGAGGTACTGGGGTTGTTCCCTGTGCCTGCAGCCACAGGACCAGCAGCATCCCACTGCAGGTTTCCACCAAGGGCATCCCTGTCATGGAAGGTGTGCTCAGAACTGGGGTTAAGCAGAGCAGATTATACTGGGAAAACACACTCTACACTCCCTCTGCTTCTGCCTGTGTTAGTCCTGAAAGAAGCATTTAAATTAAACAAGTTTCTATAGCCAAGTTTCAATCCCACAGCCGCTTCCACCATTGACCTCCTTTTTTCCCCCTTTTTCTTTAGCTTGAGAGCAGGAGGAGGAGATGCAGACAGAGAGGAGTGCTAATTAAACAGGGAGTTCCACATTAGGGTACAAATCCTCTGGACTAGCACAAACCCTGCCAATTTCTGCATTTATTTATTATTTTTTTCAGTACAATTGTAATTTCCAATGGTGCCTCCAGCACCAGGAGAGAGTTCAGGGGCTGCTCTTGGAGAGGATTAGCACGCTGGAAGCATTATTACTTTCCTTCGCTGTGAATTCAGGAGTGATTCCCTGACGGCTGCACTCTATATAGAAGTGAATCGGTGCTAATTTGTTTTTGAGGATCACACATCCACCAACATGTGAAAGACAATCCTGCTTCTCGATGTGTATTTTGAGCCAGTGCTACAGCAAACAACGGAAAATAAGCAAGCAGAGGAAGCCAGACCTCCCTCGCCCAGAAAGCCAGAGCTGGAAAAGAGCGGACTTTCATTGTTTTTTGTCCGTGTGAGTTGGTTCTGCATCTTTCCAGAAGAATTTGGGGTTTTGGCCCTGCTGCCCATGGCAGTAGAGAGCAGGGGTTTGGGCAGCTCTCACATGGAAAGCCTCAGGGACACTGTGTTGGACGGGATGTCAGAGAGACTGAGCATAAAAGGCTCCTTATTTTTTCCTGTTAAATCATCCTGGAGTTTAACTGCAAGAGAGGAATAAATGAACTAATTGAATCTGTAACTATGGAGGGACTGGGCACCTGGCAGGGGAGCAGCAGCCCCACCACCCATCGCTCCTCTCTCTTTATTTGTGTGATTCAGAGGGACGTGGTCTGTGGGGAGATATCAGAGCTGGCTGAAATGGAAGACAAAGCTATTGTTTCAAACAGAGTTATTGATTTTTACATTATTACACTATGAAATTTATGGTCTGGTTTCAAACTGCAATAGGAGTTAATGACCACCATCCAGAAACTTCCAGGTGACCTTGGCCTTGGCTTTGGTGGGGGAAGGTGAGCAGCTCCAGTTACCAGGTCAGCAAATGTAAATTGAAGTTGCAACATCCTAAAGGACTTGATTTTGGGGTGCTGCTGGCTCTGGGTCTCCGCCCTGAGCTTGAGCTCACGGCAAACTCCAATCTGGTTGACAGCCATGATGGAGTGGGGAAATTGGACCTTCTCAGCTCCAACAAAAGTTGTTCCTGCTGTTAAGCCACGTTTTGCCCCGGCCAGAAACACCATGATGTCCCCAGAGCTCCTGAGCAGGGGTCTCCATCCTCAGCTGACCTCCCAGCACAGCTTGGCTGCCCGAGGGTTTGATCCTTTCAGTCACAGCTGGAGAAATGCAAACCAAGGTGCTCTGGGATGGGTGAGGAGCACCCAGGGAGAGGAGGCAACACAGCCCAGAGCAGGAGAAACCCTGTGAGAGGGGAGAGCAAAGGGCAGTGCCCAGAGCAGGCAGCTGCCTGCAAAAGCCATGACCCATTCCTGATTCCAGCTCTCCCATCTCAGTCACAGGAGGAGGATTTGCTCTCAGAGTGACCAAGAGGATGTTTGTACCAGTTAACACATGAGATACTGGTGACAGAGAAGGGTTTGCAATGGCACTCCCCAGTCTACAGCCTTTTCCTGGCTTTTCTTTAAAAGGTACCTCCTGATGCATCTTTTGGCACCAGTCTCTTCCCAAAGCTTTCCTTAGCACTATTCCTTCCAAATTTCCTTGTATGCCTCTTCCTGTGGGAACAGCGTTTCCACTTGCCAGCCAAGGAAGGCAATTTCCAGCTGCTGGAGAAGGTTTTTTTTCTTGTAGTGCCATCTCCCTGGAACATCCCTGATGCTGCACCCCGAGCTAAAGTCGTGTGAAGCCAGTAGCCTCCAAGCTCATCTTCTGCCTCGGAGGTCATAATTGCCATTAAATCACAGCTTGCCTAACCAAATTATGCAAAACTGAAATTATCTCCAATGATTTTTATGTTGCTGAAATGTTCCAGAACTGCCGGGGTGATGACTGGGGGATTGGGAGCAGCTGTCACTCCATCAGAAACCATAACTCCAAACAGCTGGGATCTGTCAGTTATTTATGACACCGGTGGCAAAAAAAAAATAATAAAATGATGAAGGTGGATGGGTGGCTGCCACTCTCTGGCTGAAAGGCAGCTCGTGCAGAAAGCAAAGCCTGGTGCTGTGTCCCAGTGCTGGGAGCTGCAGCTGATGTTTTGGGAGCAATCCCAGCGAGGCTGCTCCTGCTGCAGGACCGTGGGGCAGCACCTAAGGGGCTTTGCACAGAGGCTGAAAGGGAGCTGCTGCTCGCTGGGGAATTTAGGCTTTGTGACAGCCAGCATGGGCATGTTTATTTTATCCTCTGTGTTGCAAAAAAAAAAAAAAAAAAAAGAAGAAGAAGAGGAAATAAACCCTGCAGCTGCTAAGCAGGGTCTGACACTGCTTTGTCCAACTGTCCCAGATCCTGAGTTTGGCTCTTGGCTCGTGCCCAGTTGCTTTTGCTACTCTGTCCTTGCCTTTCATCGTCCTTCACTTAGCTGATGAAATTGTGAGCATTTGAGGCTGCTTTTTCTCCCTAAACAACAGTTTTTCTCTATGTGAACATCCAATTCTGAGGTCGTTCCCAAGTTTCAAAGTGTACTTTCCCCCCGGGGGTTGTAGTCATGTCTTTGTGCACCACCTTGTTAGGGGTGGATTTCGAAAAATCCTTTGATAGATCCGGGGTGGGAACAGGACAGGAAAATCTCTGCCTTCCAGGGTGGGAACAGGACAGGAAAATCTCTGCCCTGAGCACAGTGAGGTGCTGCTGTTAGAGCAGGTGTGAGTTTGCCTCAAAAGAGGGTGAGTGATGAGGAAGCTTCTCTCTTTTTGATAATCCCGCCTGTGAGCAGATGCTTTGTCCTCACTTGTAGCACACTCTGGTTAAGTATTATTATTTATATTATGTAGTAGCTATACATAGTGTTTTATGGCAGTAAAGATACATAAATCAGCAACCAGAAGACGAGGGCTTTGCTCTAAAGAGCTTATAAATCTAACAGCTTGAGCAGCCCTGGTAATGGACACAGTAAGCAGGCAGTCAAGTTGCATGTAGACATGAGCTAAGATGGGTCTCCCAAAGCAGATGGTGGGTTTAGGAGAGATTTGGAAGAGAAGCAACCTGCTCCATCCTCGAGAGCGGATTCTCCTGCTGGAGAATTAGGCAGGCTCTGACCCATATAAGCTTGTCCGGGTGGAGAGGTGAAAATATCCATCAGAGGGAAGCAGCTCACCAAGAGGGGGTGCTGGGGTTTGTGCAGGGGTTGTCCTGCAGGTGCATCCCCCCCCAGGGACAAACCCATCCTTGTCCTAAGTGATGTCTTGGCCTCAAGTCTGAGCGTCCTAATGAAAGTAAGTGGCATCATGTTCTAAAGAAACCGAGTCCCCTGCCTGGCTCAGAGGTAGGGTAAAGTGTTCTAAACCTTAAAAAGCAAGAAAACTGCTGGGGCAGGTACACCAGGCTCTCTGGAGCAAGTGGCACTGCAGAGTCAAGAGTCCCTGCCGTGGTGGCAGAGAAGTGCTCCAACCCTTCAAACCATCTGTCTTTGATTCTGGGTATCAAACCAGGGTTGGTTTTTTTTTCAAATTTCTTCCTGTGCTGGCACCGGCCTGGGAGGAACCTGGTCTGGGCTGGAGAGAGATGTACAGTGTCTGGCTGATCATGCTGGCTCCGGGTGTCTGCATTCTTCTGGCTGCCTTCAGCTCTCGCACAAATTGAGGCTTCACGCTAAATGCATTACACTGTATAACAATTAATCCCGTGCTACATATAGAAAGTCCTTACTCATCAATAATGCATGTGGGAGGAGTGATTTTCACTCTCAGTAATAAGGCTAAGACAATGGAAACAAGCAGGTAATGGAGAACATTTATAAAGATGTTAATCTAATAATGAGTCTAATGCTGTTAAAAGTAAGACTGCAAACTGGACGCATCCAAAGATAAATTATTTCAAGCATTCATTAACTGAAGCCTAATTAATGCCCAATTAGAGGGATGTTACATGGGAAATGGTTTGGACAGTCAGACGAATTCATTCCAATCACTGAAACCTCAGTCAGAAGTGGGAGGCAGCAGAAGGACTCGGCGAGCAGAGGCCGGGGTGACACAGCACATCAGTGGGAGAAAGGCAGGAGATAAACACCCCTTTGCTGGTTTTATCCGTGTCAGCGGGGATTTGGTTTTACTCACTCCACCAGCAGGTTTCTGGAGGATTTTTCTGTGCTGCTTTTGAAGCTCTCCCTCCCTGGTGAGCTCCAACACTCGGGCTGGTGACCCTCCGTGTGCCTCACAACCTTTACAAGATGAAGTTGAAAGGGCTGAGTCAGGAATAACAAGTTAGACAGGGTCAAACTCTCAGGAGAGCTGGGCTGGGGCCTCTTAGGAGGCTCCCATGGTGTTTTCCAGTCTGGGAAGCCCAGTGAGACCCAAGTGCTCCTGGCTGTCACGCCCCAGTGGGATTTGGCAGCTGGATATCCCAGTGCTGGTGTTACCAGCCTCAGGAGCTTCATGGCTCCATGACCTCTTTGCTTTTTGGGGATCTCATTCCCAGATCTAAACTGGGACCAGTCCCAGAGCATGCCAGGAGCAGCTTCTCACAGCATTAAGCAGTCAGCAGGTTTTACAAGCTTGGAGGGAAGGCCTCCTTGATAAGACCACAGGACTTGTGTGCATCCACTGGGGAGTCCAGACCTTCATGCAATCACAGATTGCTTTGGGTTGGAAGGGACCTCAAAGAACATCTAGGGCAGGGACATCTTCCACTAGGACCAAGTTGCTCCGAGCCCCATCCAGCCTGGCCTTGGACACTTCCAGGGATGGGGCAGCCACAGTTTTTCTGGGCAGCCTGTGCCAGGGCCTCACCACCCTGGCAAGGAGAAGTCCTTCATTATACCTAATGTGAACCTACGCCCTATCCAAGTCCTCCTCCCCTGATCACCCTTTTTTCCCCAAGTATCCATCCTTCTGTTTCCCCATTCTCCTTATTCCCAAGATGCAACAGCAAGAAAGTCATCCCTGTATTTTCTTCCCACCATCCTATTCTCGGGGAGCTGAGAACCAGCAACAACCCCAGCCTATCCTCACCACCATCCCTGGCTGCAGGAATCCCATCTCTCTCTCCATAGGAGCTCCAGCCATTAACTCACAGCCTCCTGTTAATTAAAGAGATGGACTCAGTTCCCTCTGACCTTTACCTCCGGAGTTATCCCCGCAGGCAGCGAGCTGTTAAACGCTGCCTTCCCTTTCGGCAGGAGCCTCTACCTTGGCCATGCTCCAGGGAGGCCTGGGCTGCCTTGGTCCATCACTATGCCTTGCTAACAGCCTCCTGTCATCACCATCCCTACACGTGAAATGCTGGATGCTCCCAGATCCCTGCCCAGCTCCACCTCCCGTCAGTAATCCCGTTAGCCTGGCAACTGTCGTGTCACGGAAGAGCGCATAAAACTGTTGTTTGGAAGCAATATGTAATCTTCCAACCTGCTGCGTGTAGCTGGGAGATGGTTTATTGATTCAGACCCTTGTGATTTGGTATTTGCAATAACAGACTCTGCATGTGGGAGATCGTCACAGCACTTGTGCCTGGCAGGGTTTTACTAATAAACATCAGACCTACGGAAGGCGCCGTGCTCCGGTGTCACCGAGGTAAGACGGGGGACGTGGAGCCGTCCCACCTTGGTGGGGCACATCCTCGAGTTAAAAAAACCCAGCAGAATATATCTGCAAACACTGCTTTATCTCTCCCATTGTAGGATAATCACAATATCCTCAGGATACCGCTGTTTCCCAGGCTGTGAGTGGCAGCCAGGGCTCCCGTTTTGGCAGGGAGCTCTGGGTAGTCAGCACGATGCTCCCACCAGCGCAGCCCCTCGCTCATCGTGCAGAGGCACGACAGCAAAGCCAAAATGCTACGGCAGTGACTTGGAGAATGTTCCTTTTCCTACACAGCCGTAGGAGTTGTCGCGAATTCAGCGTTCCCGACTCACCAGCCCTTTTTGGCAGTGGCGCAGGGATGAGACATCCCTCCTGGTAGCCCGTGCTTCGTTTCTGAAGGGCAGTGCCTGGAAGTCATCCCCCTCATTCCCATTCCCAGGCAAGGCTCGATCCGATGCTTTGGGCAGCGATGCTATTTTTTTCCTATTAACCGCCCAGTCAGCGATGACTGGCTCTTACTGGTGATTTATGGAGAGTGTGAATAACCCAGTTTATCTAAAATATGTGGCAACTTTGCCTTGAAAGGATGGGTCTAGATGGACGGGTCAGCTGCTGTTAACTAAACAGCAATAGATCTCCATACCAGGGAAAAGGCAACAGCAACCACGCAGTTATATTTCAAACACAATTAATAAGAAAACAGTGAGGTTTTTGTGCCTCCAACTCATATTAGGCTGTAGGCACTGAAAAGAGGGACTGTAAAAGCCCAAGGGGTCCTGGCTCTTGGACTAGCTGGTGATAACGACGTGGAGTAATTAGAGATGAACTCCACTTCCACTCTCGTTTTTCAGATTAGTACAAGCTGAGTAGGACTCGTGGGCAGGATGGCACCGGCAGCTGTGCGCTGCTCCACTGTTACTCCTTTTCCCTGTAAAGTCCAGAGGCAGAATTCATTAGACATGAGCAAATTTTGCGTGTAAGAGGAAAAAGCCAAATCTAGGAGGAAAATCTGAATGAGAAATGACAAGTCTGGTGCAACGAGTCTGAAAAGCCACTCGGCGCAGAAGGAATAGCCTGAAAGCAAGCCTGGTGCGAGGAGTGGGAGCGAGACGGGAGCGGGGTGGCGAAACCGGAGCTCTGAGGAGCTGAGCAGAGGGAGGGGAGGGTTCTGCCTCGTTCTCTGCTTCTCTGCTGTGAGAAAGCCCCAGTCACAGGCGCATGCTGTAGCATTAGAGGATGCAATATGCTTTGCCACAGGACATCCATTTAAAAATATGTCTGAGCATCCCACTTCCAAACGGAGTTTTCGGCTCAGCCTTTTCCACCAACTGCTGACAACATATTTCCCTGTAAATCACTCGGGTTTCGGGGTGGATGGTGGTGTCTAACAACTGTAGTGAAAGGAGACGGTGGGGATGGGTCTGTGCCTTTGCGGGGAGTGGGATGCACTGCACACGTGTAATTTTAGGAGGTTCACTGGGAATTGCTGAATCTCTGCAGCTTTTCCTCTCCGATATGTGCAGGCGATTTAACAGATGCATTTCAAGAAGAGTGGGGACACCTGCGAGGGTTTGAATTTCCCCTGTTTGCTCTCACACCGCGGCATTTCCTTGCCTGCAGGCAAGGGGCTCTGCTGCCTGCGCTGCCAGCGTGAATTCTCACCGAGAAAGTTTCTCCTGCCTGTTCCGGGCTGGGAACACAACCAGGCGCCTGTTGCAGGCAGGGAGAGGAGGCAGGGAGTACTCCATACATCACGTTTTAACTGCCGTGGGTGATGAGCCTACTCATCACAGCCGCGTGGGTAATTCATGAGCAGAGAGGAGGGCTGAGCTAATTGGGGGCGTTTTTCACCCGGAATAGTCTCCACAGCAGCGATGGGTGGGCGGGAGGTGCCCGGTTCCCGCTGACGCCGCTCTCCCCTCTCTCCGCACAGGGGGGTTTGCGGAGCTGCTGCTGGTGCTGCTGGGGCTGAAGGTGCCCGGTGCTCTGGGCTGCCCCACCGACTGCGTGTGCTACCCCTCCCCGATGACTGTCAGCTGCCAGGCTCACAACTTCGTCACCATCCCCGAGGGCATCCCCGAGGACAGCGAGAGGATCTTCCTCCAAAACAACCAGATCACCTTGCTGCTGCGGGGCCACTTCAGCCCTTCCATGGTCACCCTCTGGATCTACTCCAACAACATCACCTTCATCGACCCCAACACCTTCGACGGGTTCATCAACTTAGAAGAGCTGGACCTGGGGGACAACCGCTATTTAAGGGCTTTAGCTGCAGACACTTTCCAAGGGCTGGTGAAACTCCACGCCTTGTATCTGTACAAGTGCGGGCTGAGCTCTCTCCCCAGCGGGATTTTCGGTGGCCTCCACAACCTGCAATACCTTTACCTGCAAGACAACCACATTGAGTTCCTTCAGGATGATATTTTTGTTGACTTGGTTAACCTCAGCCATCTTTTTCTCCATGGAAACAAGCTCTGGAGCCTCCATCAGAACACGTTCAGGGGACTAATAAACCTGGATCGGTTGCTCATCCATCAAAATCAGCTGCAGTGGATTCATAGGCGGGCTTTTCATGACCTCCGAAGATTGACCACCCTTTTCCTGTTCAATAACAGCCTCTCGGAGCTGCAGGGGGACTGCCTGGCTCACCTGGGAGCCCTGGAGTTTCTCAGGCTGAATGGGAACCCATGGAGCTGCGACTGCAAAGCCCGTTCCCTCTGGGAATGGCTGCACAGGTTCAGAGGCTCCAGCTCCAGCGTCATCTGCGAGTCCCCCGAGCAGATGCACGGCAAGGACCTCAAGGTGCTAAGAGCAGAAGACTTTAGGAACTGTTCAGGGTCCGAGTCGCTCCACCAGATGAAAACACACACCTTCTCTACGGCGGACAGAGGAGCCTCCAAATCCCACCACCCTCACCACTCCTCCAAGGAGAAGGGGAAGGAGCGAGGGGCTGAGAACAGTTTGCACAGCAACCAGCCCTCCGGCCCCGCCGGCTCCCGGCCGGGCTACCGCAAACCCGGCAAGAACTGCACCAGCCACAAAAGCCGTAACCGAACCTCCAAACCGGTGTCCTTGGGGCCGCGCAAAAACGGGCAGGAGGTCCCAGACTATGTGCCTGATTATCAGCACAAATACAGCTTTGGGGCCATGCCCACGCTGTCCCCCAAGCGCAAGGGTAAGTGCACCCGGCGGACGCCCATCCGCCCGCCCAGCGGGGTCCAGCAGGCCGCCGGCTGCCCGGGGCTCAGGGCGTCGCTCCTGGTTTTTATGGTGGTGTTGGCGGCCGTCATCCGCTGAGCCCCCCCAGCCCTGGCCGCGGACGGAGCGGAGCTGTACTGCCACCAATCTACAAAGGACCAGAGTTTCTTTTCTTCTTCTTTTTTTGTACGTGGCTCAGCGTTGGCCTGGCGAAGGGAAGAACGTTGTCTCGGCTTCTGAGGGTTGTCTCCGTGCCCGGCCGGACTGTGCCGAGCGCAGCGGGAGCAGATTAAAAGGCATTATCACACCTTGTCACAAACAGCCTAACCGAGCACCTACAACAATAACAACAAAAAAGCCAACCTTACAAAAAGCAGATAACGGGGATGGTAACCAATTTGTCGGTGACAACACCCAGACAAATGGACTGTATCCATGCTCTTGTGAAATCCCGTTCGGTTGAGAGCGCTCCGAACGACCCCTCCAATTACCGAAAGGAACATAATTGCTGTAAAAACCATCACCGATTAAGCCTACACTGTTTCTCTCTGAAAGTGAGTGCAAGGACACTGATACCGATGTGATAAGGACATTTGGTTCTCCCACGTTTTAGCCCTTTTGGCTCCAAACCCAGAGGCCAAAGTTGGCTGGGAATCTCTTAGAAGACAATCTCAAACCCCTGAATATCTCAGGCATTACAGCAGAACAGGGCTTGCCTGCTGGGCTTGGAGTAGCCGACAACCAAAGGAAAGACTGATTAGAGGTGGAATTTAAAAAAAAAAAACCAAACCCCAACAAACCCAACACATAAAGAAATGAGGTACCTGCAGGAGGTGTGTTTTTGTAACCATGTTCACACATCTGAGAAAAAAACCCCAACAATTGCACAGGCTCCCCCTCTTCCCCTCAATTATCCATATGTATGTCTTACAATGTTTATAAACTATATGGAAACTGTATCTTCAGAACTAAGGATTGTATTATTGAATTTATAGCAGACCAGTATATGATTTTTTTTTTCCTTGAGAAAACAAACCGGCAGCAGTGCCTACAGATGCTGAAAGCCATCGGGCGGGCTCAGTACACGCGGGGGAACCACAATGGACCAATGTTCTCAGCAATTCAGAGCACTAAACTTTGGGAGGGATTGGGGGGTGGTTGTGTGCCACGCAGCAAAGTCCATACCCAGAGAGCCAAAATTCACCCTTACATCCTAATTTGTAACCAGTGGGGGGGAGAGAGAGAGAGATTAATTAGCCCAAATGAATAGAGCCATAGAGCTCTGTCTCCAGAGAGCACTCGAGGCCCCAGGGAGGAAAGGGGCTGGTTTTGGGGCTGGAGGCAGAGAGGGGCTTCCCAGCCGTGGCAGTGGTGTGAGGACCTTTATAGCTGGACTAAGGTTTTCACTGGGGCAGCAAGGAGCAGCTCCCAGGCTGCAGACAGACCTGACAGAGCCAGGAGGGGTTTTGTTTCTTAAAAGGAACAGATTCTGGAAGAGTCAGAGCAGGGGGAAGCTACAGCTTGTAGAGGACACCAGCGAGAAGCGCGGTGCCCGAGGTTTCTGGTCCATGGCAGGAGAGAGAAATCCGTGGTCCAAGAGAGCTGTACAAAGCGGGTTGTGGGGAGGTGGAAGAGAGGGAGCAGGACATCCTGTTCCCCTCTTCCTGGGTTAAACCATGTGCTGGAGGGATGTGTTTGCTGGTCGGGGGCATGGCAGAGCCGGCAGCTCCACCGATGGCAGCCCGTGGGCTCGGGGAGGTGCTGCCCAAATTCTGCAGTTGGTGTGAATTCCCTGTCAGCGTGGATGTGTGAGACCAAACAGACACTGAAGTTAATGAAACAAGGGTAATAAAAGTGATCTTGGACAAGAAAAGGCTTCTGTTCTTTCCATAACCATATCTCAGTGGTGGTATTTTGAGCCCGTGGCTCAGGGTGGGGGGCTGGAAATGCTGAAGAAAACAGCTGCAGTTTTCCACCAGACACACAATTAGCTCCAGGAAGGATGGGCCAGCTGGGGAAATCTGCCTTCCCAACCACTTTGGGGAAGGGGAGAGGGTATTTACACAGTGGCAGATCCCTTGGAGGTATCTGGAAATGAAAAGGGAAACTCCCACTGAAAAGAGAAGCAGAAAATTCCCCGATGCACTTGTGTTTACGAGCAGTTGGATGGTGAGAGTGGGAAGCTGGAGGGGCACGGCCTCCTCTGTCCATCTTGCAAGCAAGGAAAGCCAGAGGCTTGGATGCTTCTCTTTTAGACACCCTTCTTAGGGAATAGCAAGAGTAATTCTGGGAGGAGGAAGGAAGAGGTTACTTCATCAAGCCCTCTGCCTTCCAGCTCCTACCCAAACTTTTCTGTCTACAGGGCTCTAAAGCTCCACTAAAGGGACGTCCAATGCAGCCAGAACAAATAATCCGTGGTCTGAAATAGCTCCCTCATGTCCTACTCTCTATAACCAATAGCAACTGAATGAGTCTGGCACTGTCCCTCAGAAGTGGAGCATGTTGTTATGTTGGTTATTTCGTTTCATACTCTGGAAATCAAAGCTCTCAGTGGGAGAATGAAGAAGAGAAGCACTTTATTAATTTTTTTTTTAAGTCTGCGTGTAACTCCTGTAATATAGGAGTGAAATGTCAGCACAGGAGATGCTAATGTTTTATAAATGATTTGGGTGCAGCAGGCACGGTGGATAGTCTTTGAGATGAATTATATTAGAACAGACTACGCCTGGCTCAAAACCATAATTGTATTTTTAGTATCTTTTCCTTTAACATGTAGGAAAAATAAAGGCAACTCCACGGTGTATTACAAGCCTTGTCAATCAAGTGCTCTAACTCCTAGTGATAAAGGCAACTGTTTAAAAACCAGAAGGGAGACATGATACACTGCTAAATAGGAGATGTCTCTTGACATGGCGTTGTGGTTTAACCTGGCAGGCAGCTGAACACCACACGGCCGTGCTGGAAGGGGGAAGAGGGAAAAACACAAGTGGCATTCATGGCTTGAGATAAGGCTGGTTTAATAGGACAGAAATAATAATAGCAACAATAGAATTGGAATATGCAAACCAAGTGATGCACAATGCAGTTGCTCACCACCTGCTGATGCCCAGCCAGTGGCCCTCAGTTCATATACTGGCCATGATTCCATTT
Organism: Hypocryptadius cinnamomeus; assembly: GCA_013400635.1. Classification (NCBI taxonomy): domain Eukaryota; kingdom Metazoa; phylum Chordata; class Aves; order Passeriformes; family Zosteropidae; genus Hypocryptadius; species Hypocryptadius cinnamomeus. Next base: position 41,386 of record VYZP01022754.1, read on the forward strand.
GGTTTAGGATATCCCTTTGGCCAACTGGGATCAGCTGTCCCTTCCCAGTTTATTGTGCCCCACAGCATCCTCAGAGGAGCAGAAAAGTCCTTGACTCAGGGCAAACACTGCTGAGCAACAATGAAAAATCCATGTGTTATCAACATTATTCTCATCCTGAATCCAAACCACAGCTCTTAGAAAGAAAATCAACCAACCCAGCCCAAACCAGGACACACAGGTTCCTGATATTCCTCCTGTCTCCTCCTCAGCTGCCACCCCTCCCTGCTCCCATCCTTCTTCCACGACCACAGCTCTTTGAGGATAAACTAAATTTTTATGGCATGCTCTGACACTCAGGCTGGATAACGAACTTCCCAGCTGCGTGGTTCAGCTCACCACGGCCCCGGGTTCACGCTCGTGTGTCTTTTCCCCAGCTCCTTCCTACAGCATGTCTTCATGCATTTTGAATGTTGCTCTGAGGCCCGGCAGAAATCCCCTCTCCTCTGCAGCAGCAGCTCTCCAGTGGAGCGGATGTAGGTATAATCCTGACTTGCCAGAGATTGCCTGGCTCAGGCTGGAGATAAGTTGGAGAAACTTGGGATCTCATTAGAGGCGCTCCCAGATGCCCAAGGTGTTTGGCAGGGGTAAAGAGCTGATCCCCAAAGTGGTGGGAATTCACCTGGAGGTGATGCTGGGCTGGAACCTTGGGCTGAGGCAATGGGATGAGATTCAACGAGGCCACATGGCAGGTCCTGCACTTGGGTCACAACAACTCCTACAGGCCTGGAGAGGTGCCCAGTGGGAAAGGACCTGGAGGTGCTGGTCAACACTGGCTGAACATCAGCCCAGGTGGGCAAGAAGTCCAAAGGCACCTGGCTTGGGGTCGCCATCCTTGGAGAGATTTAACAGACCTGTGGATGTGGCACTTGGGCACGTGGTTTACTGGTGGCTTTGGCTGTGCTGGGTTAACTTTTGGACTTTATCACCACAGAGGTCTTTTCCAGCCTAAAAGATTCCATGATTCTATAAATTCTGAACCTCTCCATGCTCCTATCACAAGCTCATCCTTTGGATGTGCCCTGATCCTCTCTCAGGGTCAGGGCAGACAGGCCCTGTTGCCTGGGCAGACACTGCCAGTAGCTCCCCATAGCTCAGCTGTGAGCTCCACACACTTCCCCTGGGAAAAACGTCACCTGAGCCTTTATTTGCTCATCAATTTGCCTTTTTTTAGTGTTCTCCAGTCTGTGTTGCTCTGGAAAATGAGACCAGTCCCTGTCACTGCGGCTGCTTTCCCCTTCCTTCCATCAGCGAGCTTTAACACTCTGACTTTGGGCTGCTCATGCAAATCCTTTCCATTAAAAAAAATAAACACCAGAGAACCCAGAAGAGACCCCAGACTGTGCCTCTGGAAACTCACTCCCAGCGGCAGAATCCCGTTTCCTGAGTCGGAGCCAATTTTCTCTCCTTTGTAGCACTTTTCCACAGTTTCATCCCATAATTGCTAATATGGAGCTTTTCGTACATGCTTTGAAATCAGAAACCACGCAACACTGCATCTCTTTTATCCTCCCAGGCAGGATGAAAAACTAAACACCTCTTGGATACTGAGAATAAATTTTTAGTTTATCAGGCTAAACCAACACCACGAGACCACAGCTTCTCCTGTACTCCCCATCACTTCCCAGACCACGCTTGTGCCCCCCCTGCACCAATTCCAAACTATTTCCTTTGTCTCAGAAAGTTGCTTTGTGACATGCTCCCCTTCAGAGGGACAGAGCGGAACAAAAGCACCACTTCACATTTCTTGCAGCTAAATAACACTTTTTTTGCAGTCCTTCAAGTTTATCCTTCCCTAAATCCCCTGCCTGTGTATTCTTTCCCTGTCTTAGCTTCAACCACTCCCCCAGGAGCACTTCCCAAGAGCCCATTTCCCATTACCAAGATTATTTCCCTTTTTATCATTATCTCCTGGAGCTCCTGCTGGTGGGCACCAACTCCCTGTGCCCCCAGCCCCCCTTACCACATCCAGCAACACCCTGAGCTCATCCCTGCTTTGGAGAAACGTGAGATACTGACACCAGTGCTGGTGGGAACAGTGATTCCAGGGATGCTGTTGTATTCCTGGCTGCGTTGGAGTTTGTGGGTTACAGATGGAAGCAAAAGCGACTCTGAAGGCAGGACACAGGTGCTCACACTCTGCAATGTGTGTTTTTTGGGGAAGGTGTCACGCTGACGAGCCAAAAACATCTCTGCCCACAAAAAAGCAGCCCCAGGAGCAGCACCTCTCCAGAGTCCCTATCCATCTCTGTCCTCCCCTTTCCCAGAGAAGCAGCCTTCAGCAGGGAGAGGGATGTGTCAGCTCAGTGACCACCTCTCTGGTCCCCACTCAGAGGCAGCCAAATTGGTGAACAACACAAGTCCCTCGTTACCCAGCTCCCTGCTGGAAATAGCAGCTCAGTAAATCCAATTTTTCTCCCACCCTGTGAACACGGGAGAAATTCTCCCCACGCCCAGCCACTCTGCAGATGCATCTTTATCTCCCTGCAGGCTCATCCCCACCCTCATCCGCACAGCCCGAGTCCTTTCTGGAGCTGCCCCTCCATCCTCTTCCTCCTTTGTGAAAACAGAATCAAAATAACTGTTTAACAAATCAGCCATTACCTTCTCTCATGTCACCAATTCCCCGCTATCATTTCGTAATTGGCCAATTTTCTCTTTTACCTTCTCTCTGCTCTGAATACGTCTCGGGGAGCTCTGATTGTGTGTTAAAATATCCTCCCTAATTCACTGCTCAATATCTCTTTCTGCTCTTCTAATTGCCCTTTTAACTTCCTTCTAATTTTTTTATAAATCTCCTAATCCTCCTCCTGCACAGGTTGTTTACATGCACCGGAGAATGTATATGTATTAGCAGATGTTCCTGGGTAAATAATGCACAAAAGAATATTACTGCTTCACGCAAGCTGCAATTACTGCTTCCCTCAGAATAAGCCCTGTTTAACCCTCCTATTTAGGGCACACGCCCCTGCTCTTGCTGCACATCTCCAGGCTATTTCACTCCTGCTGCAGAACATTAACACCACCAGCTCCACCACAGCTCCCTCGCTATCTTCTGGGGGAAAAAGAAAAGAATTCAAAAAAAGAGAGAAAGAGTCTAAGGATAAAGGGAATAATAATATAGTTATGCTCCAAAAATTTTTCTTTTTTTGGGGAACACAGCTAAAAGAAACTAAACAAAGTAGCCACACAAGTCAAACACAGCAAGTAATACCCCAGGTAATAAACAAATTTGATCTTCTTGGTGCTTTTGATTTATGGACAGCTTCCTGCACTCCCAGCTCACGGGGAGTTGGCTGCCACAGCCCTGGTCCTGCAGACAGGCCAGGGTCAGGCAGGCCTTGTTTGCCACCTGCTTTGTGAAACACTTCCCAACATTACTCAACGTTTCCTTCCTCTTCTCCATTTCTCCTCTCCGTTTGTTTGTGGTCTCCTTTTTGCCAACACGCTGCAGCACCCGGCAGATGCTCTGAATCCTGTGTTTTCCACCCAAAAGGGGGATGCTAAAGCATGGGTTTAAAGTTACAGGTCTCGTTTGGATGAAAAGAGTCGAGTTCTCCTCTCTGGAGATCCAGGCAGAAATCAGTGTTTTACAACCCAACCCTTGATCTTGTTGAGGGACAAAAGGCATTGCTGGAAGCTCCAGGAGGTGGGGGTTATTTGGTACTTACAGCTGACACTTACAGAGTCTCAAAATCTGAGTACCAAATCGTGATTTGCAGTAATGTCCTGGCCAACAGAACATCTCTGGTGTTTCACACCTCCATCCTGCCAAAACTACATCCTGCTACACCCTGTGAGGCTCCAGCACCCACACTGAGCACCTCACCTGCCCAACCCTGCCTGGGGGACAGGAGATTTAAACAAATGGAGCTGGAGGAAACCCAAAATCTGATGGAAGCAGTGAAAACTCTCCTGCTTTTCAGGGGCTGCTCTGCCACACACGGTCAACAGCAAAACACTTCTATTAAAATACAGAATTGTTCATATGACAGGCTGAGGATTGCTGAGGCTATTATGGAATATGAAACTCTTGGCTATTTGCTGACTTGCCTGGGAAGATTTCCACTTCTCCCCCACATACACACACTTTGTTCCCCAGAGAAGCAGATCCTGTTCCCAGCAAGGGTTGCCATCCCTAGGGATGGATTTTGTTTGCTTCAATCTGAGCTGCACCAGGTGATCCCTGTCCACCTGGGCAGGTACCACAGCACCCCCAGGACAGGACTTGTCTGCACCTTCCCTGTCTCGTAGATGAGATTTAACACCTCCACTTTGACCCTACCAGCATGACTTGGTTATTTCTTTTTTCCAACAGACCTTGTGAAACTTCTCTCAGGCCTGATTTCTCAATAGTGCATACAAATTGCTCTCCTTGGAAAAGGTTTTCATCATGATTCCCCCAGTCAATCCTTCTACAGCTAAAATATCCCGTAATCAAAGGTGTTGGCTCCTCACACATCTTCTCTGAGGAAGCATTTCTGCGTGTTCTGGCTCATGAAGTGCCTTGCATGCCCTCGTGTCCCCAGAATAAGCCCTCCTGGAACCCCTCCTGGGAATCACAGGCTATCTGTGTGATTTTCAACTCATGCCTTGAGCTCTCTCTGAAATATAAAAATATAAAAGATAATAATTTAAGAGAACAAGCAGTAACTATTTTGGCACCAAAGGATCCTGGGGAGGACCAAATGTGCAAAATCTGTGCCGTGTGCCCTGCTCCCAGGAGAATCATGCCCCTGACCACTTTTTTAGGGATCCCTGACTGAAGGAGTCCCTGGGACACTTGTTCCTCTCCAGATCCTAAAGGCACAGCTCGGGGGAGCAGCCCAGCAAAGGAGAGCAGAACACAAAGCAGCAAAGCCTCACCCTCGCTGTCACGGGAAGACTTCTCCACTCTTCCCTGCATCTACTTAGCACGTAGAAAGCAAAAGGAAACAAGAGAACACACACATATGGAGCCCCTGTTAAACCTGAACTAAATATACCACGGGATGTTAACAGCCTGCCTCAACTCCCTGGCACTCCAGCTGGCACGGCAGGACCCCGGCCTCCGGATCCCTTGGGCAGCTGGAAGGGTTTTCTCTGGAGCAAAGATGGGAAACCTCCAAAATCGCCCTCCACATGTGCTGCTGACACAGCACTGCCCTGAAACGTTGGTGGCAGCACCCAGAGAGCAGAGAGGCACAGAGCAGCCCTGCCTGGCAGCATCTCCTCCTGTGAGGCTCCATCTCCCCGAGTGCCTGTAGGATCCCCTTCCTGCAGGCAGGCCAGGAGCAGGGCTGGGACCAGCCAAGGACATCTGCATGAGGGAGCTGCACAGCACACCAAGCCATCAACCGAGGGGATCTCCGGGAAGGAAGATGGGAATTATGGAGATTAGAGCAGGGAGAGAGAGGGGAAGGGTTCGGGAGAGGCAGGAGCAGCAGGAAGAAGGGCATACGTGCTGGCTGGAGTGGGTGTGTGCAGCCCTGCCAGGGGAAAGGTGGACATATTTGTCTTGAGAGCTGAGAAATTATTAGAGCCAATTATGTGAGCAGAGTATGTGAAAAGTAATCCCAGCTGCAGGGAGCTGGGGGCGGGGGGGGGAAGAAAATCATGATGTGATTCAAGGGGGCCCAAGAGAAAAAGCACAAGAGCAGCAATGACCTGGTTTGCGGATGGATCCATTTCTATTTCTGCTCAGATGCTGAAGCTGAGCTTCACCCAGAGCTCTCAGCTCTCCCATGGCTTGCGTGACTCCTTCCCTGCCTGGTGCAAGTGTCAGGCACATGCATGTACCACACATCATCTGGGAATCATATTTGCCTTAACAGTCTGCACAAATGTAAGGGCAAACAAGAATTCACTATTAACATGAGCTCTTCCAGCAGAACAATACAATACTCTGTTCCCAGGTGTCAGTATTTGGGACATAGGCTGCTCACTTTATTTCTACTTTCTGTCTTTTTACAGCTCTGGAAATAAAAGCTAATTCATTGTTCGGATTCTGGTAATTCTGAGTCGTGCACTAAACGCAGCATTTCTCAAGCAGATTTTTTTTCCTTTTCCCCCACTTTGTAACTTCCCCCAAGTAACAGTGTACACAGAGAAACCAACACCAGGGAAAGAAAACAAAAAGCAGCTCATACATCAAGGCAGATCCCAGCTCCTCAGGCTTCCAGCACATCTCAACCCAGAACTAGAGCAAAAGGGCAGATTATTTAAAGCCATTGCATGTAGGCCAATTTTCACTGCAGTTCCTTTTGGCTCTGATTTTCAGGCCCCAGTGGAGTGGTGAAGTCATGAATAAATGCAAGTAAACTGAGCTTATCCACTCTTATTTTGAGCAGTGGAGTTTACTCACCTCATGCTGCTTCAGATGGAACACCAAAGGGTAAGTTTAAAGAGAAAAAAAATCTGGGGGGGAGCGGGGGATAATCTACTGCTGCCCTCACCTACTGGCTCAGCGAGTCCAGCACGGAGCAAAGGCAGGGCTGGGAAGCTGCAGACCCACAGAGATCCCTGCTCTGGATATTGAACACACAGAATTACCTCCTGGTGCTCTGGAAGGGCTGGAGCTGCTCCCCTGCTGCGTGATGGGCAGGGGGAAGCTCCCCGTGCCCCTGCCAGGTGGGAACTCATCCTAACGGGATCTCCTGCCTCAGCCACTGCACACAGAAAGCTCCACTGGAGGAGGGGGAGAAGACACCCTCAGCTGATGTTCTCCATCAGAAAGGCAGTGTTTGCAGGAGGAGGGCTGGATTTTGACTGGAAACATTACAGCCTTCCAAACTGAAAATAACTAGAGCAAATATTTGAGAGTTGAAGAGAGTATCACTAGTCTTGGAGCACATCACCTGCCCAGTGGTGTCCAGTGGGACCAACAATCAAATGCTGCTCACCTGGGATGTTCCCCAGGGACAAGGCAAGCTGGAGACACTCTCAGAGCTGGCCAACAACAGCACTGCAAAGGTTGTGTAATGAATTAAGTACACTAAACACCTCATTCTGCTCCTTGGAGCCAGGACCACACTTGCCCACTCACCTGGTTTGTACAGAACTTCCCCTGAGCTCTGCCTAGGAGTGGCAGAGCCTGAGAATCCCATAGACAGGATCTGAAATCTCCAGAGATAAATCCATTATGGTTATCACATTAAGTTCAAATAAAAAAAGAAGGAGAAACACCCTGCAATTTTATCTCCCTGCAAGCATCCCTTCCACTCAGTTCTGACTGTAGTGGAGAGATGGCCACACTTGTCTCCTTGTGGTCTGAGCAGCAGAAAGAGCCAGCTTCTTCAAAGTTAAAAGAAAATAGTAATAATGGAGTCCCCACATTCCTGCTGTGTTTATAAAGAGATGTTTTCTTCCTGAGCTCTACAGCATGGCGGGCTTAATCTGAAATTTCTTTTTAATCATAGCGGGAGTCCCAATTAACGTGTCGGGTAATCGTTCAAGTGGAACTGGAGTTTCATGGCTGCAGCCAGGCGAGGAGAGGCTCAGCATCGGGCTACCAGGAGCACACCCAGGTGCCTCACCCCCTCCCCAAACCAGGGGGCAGCTCCCCCACACAGCTTTAATACACAAATAGGTCCCTGAGCTCCCCGGGAATGCAGCAGCTCCATGGAAAACCTCACGGTGGGAGCGACAGCACCGCGCTGCTCTCACACGCACCTTCCCGAAGGAAAAGCACCCATCACACTCACTCCTGCCTCAATCCAACACATGTGCTTCCAGAGCGCAGGCGGGGAGGGGGACCTGCCTCTGACCTACTTTCTTTTGTTGCTGGAAGTGCTGATCTCTATGCAGAATTCTGCGAGCAGGCAGAAGCTGTCATTAGGCTCTGCCTTCACCTCTGCCTCACACCGCTCCTCACATCGCCGCAGCCGCCAATTCCAGCCCGGCTGCTCCCGATTTTCGCCGGTGCCAGGACGCTCTGACCTCGTCCTGCCTGCGAGTACAGAAAATGTTCTGCGAGCACGGGAAATGTTCTGCGAGCACGGGAAATTGCCGCCTGTCACGCAGCGGATTTTGGCCAGGCAAGGGGGTTACCTGCAGCCTCGGATGAACACTGTGCTTACCCAGAGGAGCGTGCTGCAGTCAGCACACCCAGACCACAGCAGCACACACAACGCCTTACTCTATATTTTTTTAAATATTTTTCATTCACAGGGATGCTGGGTCTGAGTTAGGCACCGTGCTGACCTGGAAAGCAAAGCTCTTAAAATTCAAATGTGTACACCCAGGGCGGATCTCATCAGGAAGTATTATGGAAAAGACGGGCATGCAGGCTCTTAAAACAAGCTCTTAAACACACAGGCTTCCATCTCGAAGTATAGAAAATCTGGCGTGAGTGTCACTCTCCTCCAGCTCTCCTCTGGTGCCTCAATATCTCCTTTTAGGATGTTGAGCCACAGCCCTGAGGTTTGGGAGTTCCAGGCTCACTGCAGTCACTGGGGCTTGTGTAAATTGGTCTTCAGAGAAAACCAACTCTGCAGCCTTATGCAAAACCAGTCTTTAGTAACCTTCTAAAGAGCTTCCCCAGGATCTGTCTTCCCTGTGCTCCCAGGTAGCCGGGTGTAACACGGCCTTGATGTTGCAGACCTGGAGATGAAAGGCTGTTGTGTTAAACCCGCATCCTTCAGACCCTGCAAGGCAGTTACTAGAAACAAGCCTTCCCTTCTGCAATGGCTTAAGAACAGACCATTTTAATTGATTAGTTTGCCCATTATGGGTAAGCAGAAGAACAGCCTTGCAATTGAACCTCAGTCCTTGAAATGCAGAGAGACATCAGCCTGCAGTGCATTTGCAAGCCTCAGAGGCTAATTTCTACCCTTTCTGCTGTTCCACTCCCTCAGTCTGGGATTTACCTAAGCACACAGGATGCATCTCTACACCAGGCAGGGGGGGAATTGCTTTGCATTGACGTTCAGTCAACAGATTCTAACGATAAAACAATTTCAAATCCTCACTTTGATTAAAACCAGAGCCATGGAAAAATCATGCTAAGGTTCATCTAATGAATTTTACTTTCCAAGACTTTAGCAGAAGCCTGCCAGGGACTATATCCAAGGGGGTAAAGCTAAATTTGACAGTCTGATAGTTGTTTTCACCCCAACTCCTCATGCAGACTTAGCAGTATAAATAAATCTGGCATGGCCACCAAGAAAATAATCCCATCTATTTAGCAGCAACAGTCTACTGGGGAGAGGATAAGAGGCATTTGAAGACAAAAACAACAATCTCAAACTGTATATATATGAAATTATAGGACGTGGATAATTAATTCTTTGATAAGATAAAATCTGCGCTAAGTTAGGGCCATGAGTCAGAGAAATGAGAGATAGAAAATATGTTCATCACTCAGTCCACCTCTTTACCAACACACATTTTCTAAGCATTTGTCCAGTGTAGGCTTTGTTTTGTTTTTTCAAGTCAATGAATCAACTTTCTTGATATTCAGCCCAACGCCAAACAGGAGCTACTGGCATTTGCCGAGGATGAATAAATAACCAGTAACGGCAGAGTCTCGTGAGATGGTCCAGGAAAATCCTGGGCGAGGTTTCCCCAGGACGCGGCTGGCTGGATCACACTCCCCTGTGCTTTCTAAAAGAGCAGATATACCTACATAGGCACAGATCTGTGTTGTTACACCAACCGCCAACGAGCGCCGCCCAGCCCGCACCTCTCACCGATGCGTTTTTGCCTGCTGCTCCCATCTCCCCGAAATACCAAGTGACTTGTTTGGAGAAAGCTCGTTTCTCCCGGCACCCTTACCTCACTCTTAGCAACCTTCTATTTAAAGTCACAATCTGTTGCAGCAAGCCAGCTTAGGAGTGTATAAACAAGCTGTTATGACCCCGCTGCAGGAAGGGGAGGAAATGGCCTATGCTTTAAAGTCAGCTGCCTTCAATAATTAGAAGCGAGTAGACAAACATGAAAGCAATGACACTTCAATGTTCTGTTATTTAAAGGGTACAGCCGCCACTCAATCCCTCCTTACCACCCAGGTATGCAGCCCTGCTGCAATTAGTCAAGCAAAGAAGAGTGTCACCTACCACAGGAGGGGGTCACAAACTCTTTCCCCGTCCCTGTTACTGGGAGAAGTACGTGGGGCTTTTTATTTTAATCAGTCTTTTTCTCTTAACATGCAACGGCAGCTGCTTCTCACATCAGAAACCCTGAAAGGTTTTTATTAGTCCTAATGCTCCACAGAAGAATTAAGAGGTAACAGCACATATGTTCTGCTGTGCCCCGAAGAGTGGGAAAGGGAGGAAAATTAGCTCTTCTGCAGCAGCACAGCCCAGGGTGTAGGACTTGCTTATTACCAGAATCAGCTGCTGACGGAGTGAACACATCCATGCACAAAGCATTCCCTTTGCAAAGGAGCAGGGTCTGCATTCCTGGCCTGAGAGGGGGAAGCCAAAGGTCCCACAGAGCAGCAGGAAGGTTTCTCCTGGAGCTGTCAGTAGAGGAGAGAGTCTCCTTGCGAAAGGCAACGCGGGATTTTGCTTTATTCCATCTCCCAAATGGAAAGTGGAGAAAAAGGCGAAATCAGCACTAAGATCACACCTGGGAAGCTCACAATGCTGCGTGGTTTAAACCTGAGCGGGGCTCATATCTCCCATTAGGCTGTCTTGACATTACACTCACAAATAACCCTCAAGTGCTTTTAGTGTAAAAGCCTGAAACTTGTTTGCTGAGGGACTCATTCGCATCAGCATCCTGAGCAGGGAGCCGACTTCTTCAAAGCAGCTTTCTTTAGGGAAACACAACGCCAAGGAGAGCAGGCACTCAGCTCTTCCAGGAGAGATTAAAGAGGAAAATTAGAGAAGCTGCAGCTTATGCCCATACCAATAAGAGCAAGCGTTTACCACCACTTAAATAATTAAAAAGATTTTTCACCAGTGACCAGGTTGTCACCGACTCATCTCACTGCCACCCATGGATGCAGGCAGCAGAGTGACAGCAGGGCTCTGCTCTGAGGGATTCTGCCACCCCGGTAATCCCAGCACACTGAACTGCAGGGAAGAGAAGAGGAAAGACAGAGAGGAGGAAAAACCCCTTTTTTCCCAGGAAGCTCTGCTATGATTTCTTTTGGGATAGGACCCAGGGTTTGCTTAGAACAATTTTTAGCCAGACCATGTAATACTGACTACATTAAAATGCTGAAACTTTGGGAGCAATTATCCCAAAAAATAGCATGCCAGGCAGAGCAGTGCAATTAGGCTGCATGTTAAGAGGCAGGATCCAGGCATTAGCACCCAAACCAGCACGCACGGGACACGATCCACATTTAGTGTATTTACAACACATGACCTAATAGTAAAAGCAATAATTAGCTACTATTAATAAATAGTGGATGAAAATAGAGGGGAAGGGAAGCTGCATAACAGAAATTATTTATACAGAGGTGGCGCCACCAGCCAGGAGTAAAGATGGCAATGGTTGATAGCATGCTCATGCTGAGCCCCAGGAAGGGACAGGATGGCCCAGGGCTGAGGGACAGCCTTTGGAAAGCTCTGTGGCAGTGCCATGGGCACAGCTTGCAGGGAGGATGGGTGCTCCAGGTTGAAGGAGGTGGATTTGAATCCCACCTCCATCGCCTCTCTGTGTACCGAGCTCGCAGGCAGCAGCCACAGAATCCCTCCCAGGATCTGCACATGGGATTAAATAACACACAACCTGGGGAGGGTAAACCAGAAGGATGACACCCCCTCTCTTTTGACTTATCCAAAACATTCCCAGGCAGTCAGGCAAGGCAACAACTGCAGCGATGCAAAGCAACACCACAACGTCTCCTAGAGAAGGAAGCAGGACTTGGCTCAAAGCTTTTGTTAGGGAGAAGAGGGTCCTTTCATAATACAGCCCTTTGTTCTGCTGGAGGAATTCAAGTGCTATAAATTCATCCCCCTGGTAAATGCTGCAGTTATCAGGCATTTTACCACAGGATTCCTGGTCTCCTAGTGAAGTTAAATGCAGCGCCATTACAGCAGCACTTTAACGTGTAAATATTACATTCCCGGTTCTTTAGGAGATGTTCATTTAGTGAAATAAAATCCTGCTAGTAAAACACCTGATCAAACCCTTCAGCTGAACTGGCCCAGTAATTGCTCTAGGACTGGAGGGAGTCCAATGACTGGTTGCAATTTATGACCACTTTAGGAAAAAAATCTACCTTGAAGCATCCGCTAAGGACTGAGTTGTAGATGAGATCATGGAGTACATTTACATCGCAGCTTTCTGTAACGTTAAGTGGCCACTAATTCGTGCTGAATTCCTTTGTAATTCTGATGGAATCACATCTGACAATCACGTAAACAGCAAAAAATTCCTCAGGAATAATGTTACTACAACAAGGAGTAAAAGGCAAAGGAATGATTCATCTTTCATGGTGAGACATGCCCTTTTCTATCATCTCTACTCACCCAAAATAATTTGCCCAGCCCAAATTTCACAGCCAGGGCTGACAGACACCAAGTTGTAAAGGGGTCACTCTCCTGAGCCACAAAACTCAGCCACAGTTACAGTTTGAGGGAAATACAGTTAAAATCTGAAGCTGTGAGAAAGCTTAAAGACAATTAAACAACAAGATGAGCTGCCTGAGGGAGGCGGCAGGAAAACCTTGATGAAGATTTTGCTGCAGGCAGGGGGCTGCATTAAATGACCATAATTTCCACTGCTATTAAAAATCCAGGGGTCGTGGTAGGAACTGGACAGAGAGAAGGGATGCAAAACCCAACCATTTTAACCCTTTTCATTCAGCAGTGAGAAGCAGGGTTAGGAAAGGGTGGAACAAAAAGACCAGAATGCAGGAAAAAGCAGAGTCATAAATGTATCAGAAGACTAAGATCCAGCTGGAGAGCTGTAAAATGGCAGAGCAGAGTCAGAATCCTGTCAAAGACATGGAGGGGAGGGATAATCACAGATTTTAAGGAGTTTGGTGTTTTCTCCTCCCTGCAGTGAGGGTAAATCCTCTCCATATTCTGGAACCCGGGAGGAAAGGAGAGTTTAGGCTCTCTGCATCCCCCAGCTCCAGAAAGCAAACACTGGTTCTGCCTTGGAAGAAAAGTGGTTTTATCACCTCCAGTCCTGCTCCAAAAGGGCTGTTTTAGAAAAGCCACAATCCTTTGGTACTTGAATAGCACTGAAATCAAAACACCAGCTCAACTCATGCCTCCACATCCTCCCTAGGAGAAAAAACATCTGGGAAAGCCATCAGGACATCTCCTCCTCTTGCTCCATGGACCTGAGAAACCTGGAGATGATCCAAAAAAAGCTGTATTTTGACTGTCTCAATTAACCAAATAGCTAAAAACTTTGTTATTTGCCTGGCACCAGTAGAAGCAGGGTCCATATGCTGAGCTAGAACAAGAACTTGCTTGAGGAATTGCTGCCTGCACCATGAGATGCCAGAAGCCAGATGGGGGATTTAAAACAGCACAAGGCTGGCTCAATGGGCAGGGGCTGCTCCAGCACAGCGTGTTCCTGGAAGAAAGTAACCATCACCAAAGTTAGGGGAAAGGGTTAAAAATAAAAGTTAGCAACTTTCTTATCATGCACTCCTTGCCTTCCACTGAATTAACATCAGAATCAGAAATCAGATGATGCTCCAGGCTGCCTGAAAATCGTTTTTACACTTTCAGTATGCCCATGGCCAAAACCTAGACAATACATGTTCATGTGAGGTGATTATTTAATGAATTTTAAGGGTGCAGATAGATTAGGAGGAGATGTTCTCCTGAACAAAAAACTTTGGGACCAGCTCCACAAAACAGCAACAGCATCCCTGGAAAGGTGACTGGCTGATGCCTCAACTCTTTTGGACAGCAAACACATTCCCCTTCTCTCGTGGAAGTTACAGGGCCTGGGTGTGATGTGAGGCAGAGGGAGGCACAACATGAAGTTACAGTTTTAGCTTCCCATTGGGTGCAATAATTACAGGTAGGGAGTAACAGCAGCATCTCTCCATAAGGCTGTTAATAAAGTTCACCTTCACTAGCTAAAGCCATTCCTCTTTCCTAAAGACTGGAAGAGATTTTATAGCAGATTCATCACCTCCACCCTTTAATTCTATTTTTGGAGTCTATTGAACTTTTGCATATGTTGAAATGAAAAGAGTCTATATTAACACAACCACTTTTTTGTTACTGTAATGAGAGCCTTGAAACCACCACAAAGAGAAACATGCCTTTTAGCAGCTGAAACAAATTATTACAGCAACTGAGTCTTAAAAGGAATTTCAAGTAAAAATATAGTATTGCATGAAGTTGTTATGGCAACTGATGTTGTAGAGTAACTGCACTGGGGCAACTTTTCCTCCTTCATCCTGCTCAGCAAAGTCTGGGAAAAACTTTATGATAAAATTGTGCCTTAATTAGTCAAATAAGTCATAAATATAGCTTATCCCAAAATCCTTAACATTCCAGCCTCATGCAGTCTGTGTGCAGTTACTCTACTAATGAGAAAATATATCTACTAAAGCCCCACTTACCATTAAAAATCCTATCCAATATTTTTCTAATACAATTTATCAATTTAAACACATTGCACAATGTAATATTCTGCAGCATTCCATTAAAATGATAAATAGCTATGGAAAAAACAAGGGATTAAACATACTGTAATGTAATCTAACAGTATTTAAACATAAATAAAAAAACTTAAATATGGATGGGAAATGTACCGTATTTGCGAGCAAAAAGAGCCCAAATCACTCCCTGGGTTGGAGTATTAATAGGCCAGAGGAAGCAGAGCAATGAGAAATGACAGTCAACTTCAGAGGATATAAAATGTCCATTAGGCTTTGTTATAAGATTACATCAAAGCAGTTCATATGTTTTAATCTGGGGAAAGAGAAAGCAGCTACTTGGGGTCTGTGCCTGGGGGCTGCCTCTGTGTACTGAACCAGACAGTTTGCATAATGAACAATTTTTATTCAATCAGGATTTCAGCACAGATAGTTCCCACTCAATGGGCTCTAGCACAAATGGGGTTGGATATTGATGCTATTCTTCAAGCTCCACCTGCTGGCTCCGGAAGAAGTGCTGGTGGCTTTCTGAAGGGCCACTTTGTGGAGGGACATCAAGTTATTGGGATAAAAATCCAAGCCCGGGCTCTGTGCTTCTTGCCTTCCTCAGTTTCAAAAAAAAAACCCACAAAAAAACAACAGCCAACCAAAAAAAAACCCAGAATCCTCCCAAAAAATAAAATCAAACCAAAAAAATCCTCCAGACTTTAGAGTCTTCCTTGGGTTGCACCAATAATTTGGCTGATTTGCTTGGGCAGATGTTGAGCTGCAGACGAGCTCTCTCAGCAGAGGTGCATACGCTGCCAAAACCTGCCTGGTCGAACCCACCTGATTACCAAGGGAGTTGCCTTGTGCTCAGAGTGCAGCCAAAAGGGCAGAGCAGCCAGGGAAATCATTCCATTTAGCGTGCGCCTTCTGCACAATAATTACTTATTTAAATTTTACTCTGCTGCTCCAGCCATTAGAAAAATGCACTATAAACAAAGGTGATTTTATGCAGACAATAGCTGAGCCAGTCATTTTTTAAAGACAGGCACACCATGACTTATCTCCCAGGATGAGCAGCTCTTATGAGATAGCTGAAACAAGGTTTATAGCCTAAACCCTATTTCCAAGGGTTATTCCAGTGGCTGCACTTCTGGATCACCTTCAGCCTTAGCAGCAGCACGGAGCTCACTTACCCCACAAATGCAAGCCAGGGTCACTAACAGCTTTGAGGAGAGGAAGAGCCAAGGCAACACTTTGCTGCACAGAAGTGCTTGCTAAATCCTGGGATGATCATTTAAAGGTTTCACGTAGACACCTGATAATTCAGAGTTAATTAGTGTGGGCATATTAGAGATGCTCCTGCCTGCACCTCTGGATTCTGCCTATTGATCAGGCACTGCAGCTGCCCTCAGCTCTGGGAGGAACTGTTGCAGTGAATTTTGCTTCCTGCCTGATTCAGGTAGGCTTTGCTTCTGACTGGCACCAAATCCCTTCTTCCCATTTCCAGAAGAAAAATAGCTCCCTTTTAATCTAGACCTTCCAAAGCTCCTGCCATGCCTGTGACGTCCTGAATGCAGAATTATGGCTTTCCCTGGTTTCTGCTCATTTGTCTGGAAGCCTGTAGGTTGTTGTATCTCACCCCCAGTACTTTTCTGGCTCCGTTCAGAAATACTCTTTTATCAATTCACCTGACAGCGATCCAGCAGGACGGGTGTGTTGGAAGATGATGCTAATCCAGAGAGACCATTCTTCAGTTGGAGCATTCATGGAGTCTAATGAACTATTGGCAGAAAGGGACTTCTGTGGTGCAATTAAAACTCGCTTCTGCGAGACACAAAATATTGCAACTAAAAGTTAACGGTGCCAAGCAGGGGAGGTGGATTAGCTCAGGGAACATAAATTGGTGAGAAGAAGCCACTTCCTTCTCCCCCCATCCCCAAGCCTTATGCATTAGGCAAAGCTGAAGTAATGAATATGTATTGCAAGGTGTTTGCTACAAGCCTACTTATAAAGTGCACAGCCAGGAACTCCTGGAAGGGGGATTTATGGGAGCAGTCACACACAGCTGGCACACAGTGTTCTGCAGGCTTCAATTGGGATGAATGCCCCCCCTGTAAGCACTTAGCACCCACCACAATAAACTAAGGTGTATAAGCAAAGTCTAAAGTTTATTTTCAGGAGCATCCCTTGAGGGGGAATGCTAAATCAACCACCTCAGGTTTGGTAAATTCAATAGAAGCCTGAGCAGGGAGAGGGGACGTGGCTCATCTCCTGATCTGAGATCCCCAATGTCCTCAAAATGCTCAAGGAAGAGGATCCAAAGCATGGGAAGAGGTTGCTGCTTGAGGACTGGACCAGTCATTAACACCAGGTGACATCCCATTAATCAGAGGAAATGACACTAACAGCACCATTACAATGCTGTGATCTTTCACCAGATTTGTTAACTGAGGAGGGGGAAAAAACCCCTACCCATCAAACACTAAGTTTTAATTTCAAAAAGAAATTCACCTTCAAATTGCTTTGTCTTTTTGCATTTGTTTCCAAGCACAGTAATTAAAATTCTAAATCAAAACACACTTACTCTTTTCCTTCAATCTCACTTGGCAATGAGCACGCTCTCCCCAAAATCCTTCACAACACCAGAGTATAATGAGAGCAAGTCAAGCAAAGCTTTCTACAAGGTGAAGGCAGCTCCTGGAGCTTTAGCATCAGCCAGGAGCTGTGGTGACACAGGCTCTGACTGCAAAGGCTGGCTTAAGGGCTGATGCTAAAGACCATGTCCACTGATAGGTGGGATATTAATGCCACTCCTTTCTTCAAACCCTCTAAGTCTGCACTGCTGCCTGGGAGAGGTTTGAAGACTAAAGATATATTTTTTGAATTATTAATCTCTTTGCAGAAGCTGTACACTTGGAGACAGCACGGAAAATAGGTTAAGGCTCACAATAAGCTGAATGAGTTAAATCAGAATCAGGCAAGTGTGCTGACAGCCAGCTCCTGTGACTCTTAAGCTTATGGGCCAAGGTATGAGTATGAAGGGAACAGCAGCATGAAGTCAGATAAAATGAACATGTTGGGTTTGACTAGTCTATAAGGAAGGGTCAAACAGTGGTTTTCTGGTGGGACCTACAGCCAACGTGGACTGACTGACTGAAGCAAAGAAGGACTGACATTACTTCCCCAAATTATAAATTCTGCTTCCCAATCTATCTGAATGGATTAACCTCAAAACATGAGATCCGGAATTTAAAGATTCAGAATTCAGAAGCTATTATGAGTCAAGAGCAGGAATTAGCATTTGAGTTATAAATATGCTCTAACAAACTGACAGGAGTCAGCTTGCTGTTCCTTCCCTTTTTGAAGATGGTGGCATCATACTCGCAATATTTAGAGACATAAACCTAGAAGTGATTTTCACATCCCAGCTGGATGTTAACAACGTGGCTTGTTGGGAGAACACTGCTCCTCATCTAACCAGTGCTGCCATGCAGGAAGCTGTTACAACAAGGCAGGGTCTGGGTTTCCAGCACAGGAGATGGGAGCTGTCCAAGGAAAAAGTGCTGTCCCAGGACACAGAGCTGTGCCACGGCACCCTGATCTTCTACGGGTCCTCCCTTACCTAAAAGGCCGTCAGGAGAGAGAGGCAGACATGAGCACACTCTGAATAAACAGGAGCCACTAATATCAGAGAAAGTCTCCAGGCAGTAAGTAATGAAGGCACTAAATAACTGTACCCGCTATTCGGATTTTCTGCCAAACATTAGCCAATTTAAAAGGCAGCAAGAGGCCTTTTACACAGGGAGAATTTCTTTGAGCACCGACTTAAAAGCTGAAGTTTGGCAGGCAAGTGTCTGAGAAGGATGGGGGAGAGGTAAAAGCCAATTTCACCTGGTAATCTGCTACACTATTTGTGTCCTACCCAGACCACACTTCATGCATTAAGAACACGCTGCAGCTCTCCCCCGCGCTGGGGGAGCGGGGAGCTAATGGTTTCTATTACAGGCGTGTGTGGAGGGTGGCTGTGGCATGCACATCTGTCTGCAAAATAGATGTTAGCTCTGGAAACTGCCTAAACACCTCCTTTCCCCAGCAAAAGGGGATGGCAGTGGAGTTTTTTTGGGCTCCCTCCCATGACAGGCGGGGGTGATTGACAGAGCTCGGAGCTCAGAGCCCGCACGTGCTCCCACTGTAAATAGTAAAGCTTAAAAGCCTCAGCCCTAACTGACTGTTTCACAGGCTTCAACTCAGTTACTCTTAATGAGGATTTCCATGCACACACACAGAAAAAAAA
The DNA here is from genome assembly GCA_013400635.1 of Hypocryptadius cinnamomeus. Classification (NCBI taxonomy): domain Eukaryota; kingdom Metazoa; phylum Chordata; class Aves; order Passeriformes; family Zosteropidae; genus Hypocryptadius; species Hypocryptadius cinnamomeus. Next base: position 60,213 of record VYZP01022754.1, read on the forward strand.
AAAAAAAAGAAAAAAAAAGGAGAGTCTACATATTCACAGTGCAAGGAAAAAAAAACAAACCCAAAAAACCAACAAGCAAACAGCAAAATAAACAGCTGGTGAAGTGAAATACGAGGTTAGAGCCCTCTCTGATTCAAGAGAAGATTATTAAAACAGCTATAAAGATGGTGTTGGCATCTCTTGAAATGAGTTTGTTACATTCAGAAGAGGCAGTTACACATGACAAACCATTTTCTGTTTAATTAGAGGGCTCTGTGTGGAACACTTCCAGGCGGAGGAGGGGAGCAGATTGCCACCCAGCATCTCAATTATGGGACAGAGCCTTAACGATTCCACATGCAAATGTTTTTGACTGACCACAGAGGGACAAAAAAAAGAGAAAAAAAAAGGAAAAAAATTTAAAAACTGCTGTTCGGGAGGTTAAGGAACAGGAGCTTTATCCCAGACTTTAGCAACCTGGGCTTTCTTGTCACACACATTAGTGCTGAAGGTTTCTTTCTGCCCAAAGAATGGCTTCTACTTGCTTTCTGGGGAAAAAAAATACAACATTTCTATGGGGAAAACCACAGAGATATCCTCTGCCCAGCCCTGGTTAAAAGCTTTCTATTCTTCTAACCAGGTAAAATAATTTGTGGTTGAGGAATAGAGCAGGACCTTGGTATTACCACCAAAGCTCTGAAAGTAAGCAAGCACAGAAAGGAAATTCTAGCTAATACAAGTTAAATATAGGTTATGTTAGCTGCATTTTACAAGCACTAAGAATGTTTTTGGAGAAAGCTGTCATTTTTAATGACAGCACAAGCTCCAATTACCACATAGCTGATACACTTGGGATTTGGAAGTTTTTTTTTAAATCACTTGAAATCTAAAAAAACCTTCATTATCAGCTTCTGAGTTGGATGTAAATAACTTCACCTGGTGCTAAGAAGTTTAACATTTCACAGGGGCACACGAACAACTTAAAGCCATTTATATATGCAGCTTCAGCTTCCTGGCAATCTAAATGCAGTCTCTGGCAACCTGAGCAGCAGCAAAGAACACAAGGCTGGGCTGCAAGGGGAAGAGCAGCAAGGCTAAAGGAGATGTGTGGGCATCACCAAACCCTGGAATCAGACAAGGACACACCTCAGGCTGCAGATACCTGTCAGTTCAGGGG